>CAJNIZ010048263.1:2576-17445 GCA_905231905.1 Symbiodinium pilosum | reverse complement strand
CAAGTCCCTAATAATCATATACTTACCCCAAAACTGTACAATACTTACTATTACCCAATGCCCAAGCCTGTGTGTGCTTTCAGACACATCCGAACTAAACGTGGTAAGGCTGAATCTTAGGCCGAAGACCTACTAGGCCACACTCCCTGAATTCCATGGATCCCAAACCTCAAAACCCTAAACCTTATTAGGATCCAAACATCACGCAGTAGCTGTTTTGGTCCCAAATGAGCTTTTATATTGATACTTGTGCACATATTGTTTTTGAGTAGTTCGACCCCTATATGGCATGAATCCTGAAACCCTGGACCCTAAGCCCCAAATTCCAATTTGTAAGCCCTCAACTCTTTCAAAACAAGCTCCAAACTTCGAATTCTTATCCTCATCCTTGCAAAGAGGTGCGCGCGGTATCTGCCTTTGGCCACGGCCCTTGGTCCTTTGCGTCAGGACCCCCAGTGCTTGGATTCAGGGTTTGGCAAGATGGTGCGCACAGCGGGTGGGTTTCTCACAGTCGTGGTACCCTCCTTTCGAAGAATGACACGGAAATTTCCCTAAACCCGGTTCCTGCAGAGTGCAGCTGGAGGACTAATCTCCTCCCCCCAATATTAAAACCGCCGGACGCCTCCTAATATCAAATCCTCCCCATGGGGAGGTTTAATAGTAGGGGATGGAGATTATCTATCCAATCAGGTGTAACTTCAGGCATACGCTGTACGCGGCAGCCCCTCTTAGGGGGTTATAGGGTGATTACGGAGAGAGAGAGAGAAAGAGAGATGTATATATATATATATATGACGGTTGCTTAGGGAACATCTATATGGTGGATGGAGAAACACCAGGGTTCATGGTACAGGTCTCTCATGGGTTGAAGGGCTTTGGGGCTCCATCCGCTGTAATCCTCAGTCCCTTACTTACCGATAAAGCTCTTCCTAGCTTCAGGCGGTGTAGGGTTCATGGTTCAGAGTTAGGGGGTTAGGGCTTAAGGTCAAGGGTTCAGGGTTTAGGGTTTCTGGTTTAGGGTTCAGGGTTTAGGCTGTATGGTTTAGCGTTCACGGTTCAGGGTGGACGGATACGGGTTTAGGGTGACCATGTCACAGGTCGCAGTCTTTCGGGCAGGCAGGGACTCCCCCTTCGTAGTATATCTCGCAGTATTGGAGGATCAAAGGGGAAATGAAACGGAAGCTGGTATTGTATAGTGGTTTATAGAGTTCGGGGCTTCCCCAGATTTTGTTGTTTACTGGTTGTTCCTAGGGAATAAGGGAATATTATCCCCATATACTCCCTCTATACTATATTCCCATATTCCCTACAGACCATTAGTAAGGTTGGGGTTGCACCCTAAACCCTATAAACCCTAAACCCTAAGCCCTAAAACCCCCTAAATGTTCCCGACAACACATGTTCATGCCCCAAACGTAAATCCACGAAGCCGCAGCCACAGAGTCATCTTTCAGAGGAGCTTGGCCCATCACCTTGCCTTTTGGTTACCCTAAGGGTCCAAGGACCCAAATAACAGGGTTTTAAGGCCCAAATACGATTAATCTTATAGTATATGGGTCCAAATACAATTCATATTATAGTATATGGGTCCAAAAACCCTATTCTTTGGGTCCTTGGACCCTTAGGGTTGGCTGGGAATGGAGGAATGGACGATGCCCTCCAGACTCGGAACCCCAAGCCCTAAACCCAAAACTCTGCCCCAAAGCAACCCAAGCTCAAAAGCTTGAAGCCTGAATCCTAAAACGGAAGCTCCAAAGCCCAAACCCCAACCTCTTAGGTCTAAACCCTAAATTCTAACCATCTAGACCCCAAACTCTAGACCCCAAACCCTAATGACACCCTCAATTTCTCCAGGTCTGACATGTTCCAAACGCTCGGACCTTGGCTACCCCCCCCAAAGGGATATAATTGAAAAGGAAAATTTCATGGAACATGAACATATGAGCTATAGTCTAAATTCCTTAAAGAGGGTTATATAGGGGATTCTATACGGGAGTTTTATAGGGGTTAGTAAGGAGGATGCTAGGAGTTTAGACCATAGCTCACATGGAACATGAACATCTGCAGGGTTGTATGAGGATTACGTAAGGATGGTACTCCAGTGATGAAGAATCGAATGGAAAGGAGAATGGAAAATCAGGTGGAAACACGAATTATCTAGAGGTTTGATAGGAAATGCAGCTCCCAGAGAATCCAAGTACGCAATATTTGGGTACTTAGAATGTTGGAAAATAATTCACGTGCAGAATTTTGTTCATATGATTGGTATGTAGGGTCCTGGTTTCCCCATACATCACAGTCTTAAGATTAAGGGTTGAGGTCCTCCAGGGTTTGGGGCTTTTTCGCGTTTAGGGGAGATAACGTCAAGGATTTTGGGAGCAGGGTTTAGGGTTTTTGGTTAAGGTTTTCCTCGGGCCGACTTTTTTTTAATGAATTGGCTGTTGCAGGTGTTTAGGCTTAGGATTTAGGGCTTTTTCAGGGGCTGCAGCTTGTTTTGTGTTTAGGGTTTGTTAGGGTTTTAGGGTTCAGGAGTTTCAGGACTTAGGGCTGAGGGTTAAGTTTTACTTGGTTTAGGAGAGCTTTGAGGGTTTATTTTCGGGTGTAGGATTCAGGGTGCAGGCTGGGTTCTAGGTTTCGGAGTACCAGCTGGACATGGATGGCTCTGGTTGGAATGAAAGTCATGGACTCCATACTCAAGATTTTCGGGACTAATCTTTTAGACCTATATTTAGCATACAGAGACCCGACCCCTCCAACAAATGTACCAGAGGGTCAACGATTACGAGTTGACTTTGAAAATTGCGGGGTGGGTACGTTGTGAGGCTTTTCATGGTTCATGATGTTGGAAACATGCGCAGGGCGCAGGCATTCGAGCCTTGACAATGGAGGACCTGGCCGTGAGACACAGGCAAACCAAAACCTTTGCCGATGGTGTAGGGGCTGGCACTTAGGAACCACAGAACCCACGAGTTTAGGGGTGCATAAGGGGGGTATAGATTCAAAGGAAGAATCCGGTGCGGGGGTTCAGGGTTTCCAAAGCTTTGTTCTGTTGGGCGCTCCTTTAATGGGGGTCACAGAAAAGGTTCCATACTCAGGCTTAGCGAAATCCATAGTACAGGAGTTCTCCCCACCCTCTAATATAATATTAAATGGGATTATTTACAAAAAGATGTGGTTTAATATGAGGGGGAGGGGGTATGAGGACATCCTTAGAAAGGTGGGTTCCATGTCCATGTGATCCTGAGGGTTGAAAGCCTGGGGTTGAGGGTTCCAGATGTAAGGGTTCAGAGTTTAGGGGTTTAGGTTTTAGGGGTTAGGGGTTTAGAGTTTAGGGTTTAGGGGTTAGGGGTTTGGTGTAGGTTTTAGGGTACTTTTTTGAGCAGCTGGTGCAGACATGATGCTACTGGCATGCGTGCTTCCCAAGTGCATAAGGTAACCCCATCCGTAGGGTCCTTCCCCCTCCCAGCAACTGTCCTTCAAGGTGGTCTATTAAGGGGCTAATATATAACTCCTATTACCCTTTGTGGAAACTGTTACTATAAGAAAAATACCTTAATCTATGCGGTAAACGTGGGTCTGAACAGTATTTAGGGCAAGTGGTCCACAGAACTTTGATACCAAGGAATTCAAGGATGGTGCTTAATCAGAACTGGCTTCATCATACATTCGGTTCCCCTACTACCCCACCCTACGTATACTAAACCTCCGAGGTCCCCCAGTTAACTAGTCCGTAAGCAGCCCTCATTAAGAACCCTGACTAAGGAGGAACCTGAAGGTGTAGTACGTGAGGCTAGGAGAACCCATGAGCCATCTTCACCCCAAACTGAACTGCATCCCGCATCCCGCGAGCATAGTAGTCTCCTTTTTCTCGGTATTTGGCTCTCATGGATCCGCTAAACCCTAAGCCCCAAAACCTAAACTCTTGAGATTGGGGGCTTGCTCGGTAGCGCATCAGTTGCAAGTGCTGAGGCTTCCATCGCGGCCTGAGCGTCCGGAGGCCATCAATGTGGAGAAAGGCCAGTCATGGGGTTCGGGATACACTTGCAGGTTCATCGGACTTAGTAAGGACTTATATTGGTCATACCAGGATAACGGTAGTCTATTGGGGCTGTATAGGGATAATGGAAAATAAAATGGAAACTACTATAATGCATACAACTTAGAAGTGAGCTTCTAAGCCGACTGATAATCCTTAAGAAGGGTGATATAACCCCAGTTATAGGTAGTTACTGCGTCCCACGTCCAAAACAGGGCCGCTGTGCAATTGTTGGGAGCACGGCAAGGTGTAGAGTTTTGGGCTTGTTGTAAAACATGTTTCTGGGTTAAGGGTAAGGGGCTCTGGGTTAAGGGTATCATGTTTTGGGTATTGGGCTTCAGGTTTAGGTTTTGGGATTGAGTCTTCCCAGATAGAGCTCCTTCTAATCCTGATTTTGCATCCTCCAGAAACCGCTAAACCCTTAACTCTAAACTCCAAACCCTAAACCGCAGTTGGTCAGGGTGTGGCTTTCAGAACTCCTTAAGAGGCTTGTCGGGACTTGCTGTGGCCCTGGCTACCTTCCTGTGGGATCAGGGTTCCAAGCGTTTCAGAAGGCGTTGTGTGCCACGTTGCAAATATCCCAAGGTATAACCAAATGATACCCTATGGTCTCTCATAATTACTTACTGCCATAGATGGCACTGGCATTTTGCACCCCCTAAACTCTAAACCCTATTCCCTATACCTACCGCAGTCTTAACCCCAAACCCTGAACTACCCTATACCATACCGCAGTCTTAGCCCTAAATGCTAAACCCCTTTAAGCTACGCGCCCTCTCGGCTTCCACTCAATTTTCGGTCGTACGACCCTGAGATCCCAAACCCTACTTGGAGGTTCAGAGTTCAGGGTATGTATACCCCAGTCATAAGAGATGATATAGGGTTACACACGGTTTATAGAGGAGTTTTATAGGGGTACTGTGTATAGGATTTAGGGTACCTTATTTTGACCCAATCATGCCTGGTACCTATAATAGGCTGTATCCATAGTACGGGACTTAGGGGGCTTGTGATTAGGTTACAAATGCAGTTCTAATTGGGTTTTCATTGCGTGTAGCCATCAAGAGAGCAGCTCCAACCTAAACACGGCCCGACAATCGCAAGAAACGCCCGGTACCCTATGTCCGATCTTCTATTCCGCTACACAATCCCTATATAAGCCCTGTAAAAGCACCCTAATTCCACTCCAAGCGCAAAAAACTAGAGCATGGATAGGATGTGGCTTGGAAAAAATGACGTTTGTTTGGCTCCAAGGTACAACGCAAACCCAGGGTTTAGGGTTTACTAAACCCTGATGCCTGGACCCTGAATCCTGAACCCTGACTGTAAGCTCCGTGACCCTCTCAGGTTCTGGGCAGTCAACAGCTTTAGCAGTCGGTCAGGATTTTGGGTGCACCGCCAACAGGCCCTTGATGCCAGGTGATATCCTTCTCTTTGAATTTACAAAGTGGTTTACACGGAGGACGCCGGCTGTGCTGTCGGATTAAAGCAGTGTCTTCTGAAGCAATTTCCACATCGAACACGTACCTGAAACCCGAAATCGTAGCTTCCATTTTTTCTATTATCCCGATATAACCCCAACCCTAAACCCTATCATACTATAGTAGTTTCCATTTGATTTTCCATTGTCCCTAGATAGCCCCATATTATACCCCTATATAATCCCTGAAAAAAACCCATATTATGCCCCTATATAACCCACTATAGTTCCAAGTGTACCATCGAGGCCTCATGGGCCTTATGCGTAGCACTCACTTGGGGTTTAGGGTTTAGGGTTCCGGGAGCACTTACTTGACAGAGATCCCTAACTTGCAGCATCTGGAGACTGCACCAATGTGCAGATCGCAGCCTAAAGCCTGAAACCCTAGATCCCTAAACCTGCCCGTGGTTCCTACAACCCCTAGATCCCTAATCCCCTAGACCCTATAATATACTGTAATATACCATAATGTACCTTATTATACCAACATAATATACCATAATACACCCTATTATATTTTCATAATCTTACTGCCTACCCGAGCCCCCAAGCTGCCAGGGGCACTAAATCCTTTCAGCGCGAAACTGTGGCCTCCTCAGCCACGAAAGGGTTTGGGGCTCAAGGGTTTCCCTATCCCTAAGGGTCCAAGGACCCAAATATTAGGGTTTAGCGTTCAGGATTTAGAGTCTAGGGCTTAGGATTTAGGGCTTGGGGTTTAGGGTCCAAGGCAAATTTTAGGGCTGGGCCCAAACACCCCACTACGTGTTTCCTGGGACCCTGAACCTTATGTTATGTCCATCTCTATATATATATATGTATTCGTATAACTATATATATATATATGCATGTATAGATATTTATATATATATATATGTATATATGTACATGTATGTTCCGATGGCCCTTTTACAGCTCCATTATTTGAGTCCTGGGACCCGTAGGTTTTGTTTGGAGTCTAGGGTTTCGGGTGTTGGGGCCTCTCGAAACGAGGGATACCTAGGCTCCTTTTGAAGGGCATGCAAATACACATAGGGTGTTGGGGGCTTTGTGAACATAGCTGCCCAGACTCCCTGTGTAGGTAGATCGATAAATGGAGAGACAGAAAGGGATAGATGGAGAGATAGAGACGGATAGATAGAGATAGATAGACAGGGAGATAGATAAATGGGTATGTACATCTATGTGCATATGCATATGTAATGGACATACAAGGATTGTCAAGGGAATGTGGAGCTTACAATTCAGACACTTAAGAATGATGTGGGGATCATGTTAAGCAAGTCCCATCTAGGTTTTGGGGAAATGATGGCGGGAGGCAAGTGTTGGGCGGTTATTTAGTGTAATGTTTTGGGAGGTTCAGGTTTGCCACTTCGTGCTTCAACTTTTCCTGAGGTCGTTAGGCTACCGGTGCAGGGCTTGTGGGCTTGGGAGGAAGTGGGTGAGGCTGCACGTTGCAGTTTGGGTTGCAGTTTTATTGGTAAAGGGTTTAGGGGCTTAGGGTGCGCTAAGCAGCCCTAAACAGCCTGGACCCCCCCCCCCCCAAAACCTTAACCCATCCTACATCCGCCAATCCGCCAAATCGTGGGCCCGATTAGGCCTTTGCGTGGTTTGAGTTGGAACCGAGACCTGAGTTGGATTTAGGGTTTGAGGGTTTCGGTCTTGAGTAGGCTGCATGCTGAACTAGAGTATGGAATCGTCTGGCTCAAAGTCTGAGCTTAGGCTTCATGTAGATTGGGGCTCATGGTGTCTAGGAGCTGGGCTAAAGCGGCGGCTATTTGGTGCCTTCTTGCGACAGACTGAGGGCTCAAGGCTTTTTAGGGCTCTCTGCTTAGTAAGTGGAGTTTAGTAACCCCAACCCATGTCACATGGGGAGCCTAGTCACATGATAGATATAGGGCGTAAAGTATCCACCATACTACTTTCTGTTTGAACTCTGAGCTCTCAACCCTAAAGCCTTAGATACGATAGTCGTCTCCAATTTCTTTCCCATTCCCTAGATACCCCCAAATAACCCTACATAGGCCTCTTTAACTCTATGCGCCCCTATAGCACCCTATCTACCCTCATAGATTCATATCTAACCTTTTATGTCCCTAAGCTCTGAGCCTTGAGCCGGCCACCAAGGAAGATGTTTCTATCAGAGGCCAACGGTTCCCCAGTTACGGGCTGCAGGCGCATAGTTTATGACCTTGAAACCCCCCAACAGATGGATTCCAAAGCCGTGCCCCTCAACCTAGGAGCTTCTACATAGCCCTCTCTGTAGCCTTCTACCCTTCTGACGTTCGATCTTTTTTTCTGCTGGTAGGCTTGAGCTTGTGGTTTTGAGAGGCTCTCCGGGCCGCCAGACCATAAACTCATTTGTCTGAGGAATTTGGACTGAGTTGCCATGATTCAGATAATTTTTCTGAGCGTTAAGAGGAATGAGTAATATATCATATAGGGACTAGGTAGTGTTTCTATTCCCCAATTCCCTGCTAACACCCAGTAGGTAAAAAGCTTCATCATAGGGTGGCTTTACAATGACAACTTAACTTGAGTTTCTTAACAGCGGGCCATTGTCTGAGGGGTTCTGTAAAAACCAGGTCTTCTCAGGAACCTCCCAGCGGGGTGCGTAGGTCCAGGCTTCAGGGTTTAGCGTTCGGGGCTTGGAGTGGCCTTATGACCCCCAAAAGTAAGCGACCAACAATTCTCAGCACATCGCACGGATATAGGTTACTCTAGGCCCCACCTTTGCCTGGGAGTCCTGACTTTCCAGAGCATGGACTCTAAGCCTTCATCTGGGTTGCTGTTGAGGAACTTAAATTAAGTTACCATACTGTGGGTATATAATGGATAAATAGTTTTCCTATTTTCGTACCTTAAATTCAAGTTCCTCAACAGCAACCTAGTCATTCTGGAAGTCTTGGTCCTGTCTGTTTTCAGGATGGTTATGTGCATGTCAGCGTTCAGGTTTTGGGCTGTATAGGGTTTTGGGCTGACAGCGTGGTAGCTATAGATCTTCTGTTGCGGAGCTTAGGGGCTACAAAGCTATTAGCCAACCCCTAAATCCTAAACCCTAAACCCCAAAACACTGAACCCTAAACCCTGAACCGGAAGCTAAACCGAAGGGGAGTGACGTGTATGCGAGGACTTGAATGAGACCTGGAGGGCTGGTAGGGTCTGATGCAATGTGCTCCCTTCCTTAAGCCAAGTGCTCTTGAGCCCTACCCTTCCATTACTGGGTTGCTGTTAAGGAACGAAGATTAAGGCCCCACGTTATGGTTGTATAGTTAATGTTAGGGTTTCCTTGTTATAGTCACGTAGTGTTAGCTCCTCAAGAGCACCCAGATAGCTAACACGGAGCCCGAAAAGAAGCCCTACATGGACTGATGTCTTTCCATAGAGCCCTTTGGGCTTCCATGTTCGTTTTCTGGAATGCAAAGCAACATCAAAGGCTATCAGAACATGAGTGCTCAACCCTTAACCTTGACCTCGAGATTAAAGCCGCACATTTTTCGATCCTAAAATGCCTGTGGACCATGCGCCCTGAACCCAACAAATCCACCGAGTAACAACAATTATTCGGAGAAACTCCTCAACCCTGTGAGGCTCATGTACCTTGGACCGAATTGGAAGAATCGCCCTCCAGCGGCCGAATGGAAGGATGGGCAGAGGATTTAGAAAGAAGTCTCCCCCTCAGAGGCTCAGGGGGAGATAGCAAATATGGTAGGAATGAGGAGAACTGGGGTTATTACCAGGACCCTCCTTGTACCCTTAATTGGGGATATATGGTCCCTAATAATAGGTACTTAGGCCCTAATAGAGGGTAGGAGGAGGGTCTAGGTATGTGGTGTGGCCAATTTAATTATAAGTAGATTTCTAAGGTGTTTTGATCCTCCAAGCAGAAGTCGTGTTTTTGTTTCCTTTCCGGTGTCTTTGCAAGGAGGCCCGTGAAACGCTGCAGTTTTTCGGGTGTTGCGTTTTTGCATGCTACTCCTCAGGCGTCTGGCAAGTTTTCATATCTCAGCGCATTGGTTTAGGGTTTAGGGCCTTGTTCCTTGCACAGATGGGCTGTTCCAGAGCCACACATGACTTTCAGGGGCCCGGATGGCAATGGTATCATCCTGGCATCATCCTCGATTCCTTGTATGTCCATGGTATAGTGTACCTCGAAAATATCTCAAGATGATGTTGGTAGTTTTTGAAGCTCGTGCCTTACATAATCCCTTTATACAACCCCCATGGAAACACCGTCTCGTTCTCGTTTTCTGTTTCTTTTCCACTTGATCCTGCAGTGTTGGTATTCATGGGGCCAATGCATCACGCTGGATCCCAAGACCCCAAACCTTTGAATCGCGGATAGCCGACAGCGAAGTAGCCCCTTCACACGAACATTAAACCCCCACCCTTAATGTTGGAATATTTCCCCAATCTATAAAGCCTCTTTCGGGAAATGTTTAACATTGTGTGTGCGTGGTTGGGGGTTCAGTATTAGTGTGATGAGGTGATTAGTGTACTACAGCGTCCGTCATGCACATGCTCTGTGTCTCCAACCCTTAGCCGGGCCGCTAAAGGGTTTAGAGAATACAGCGCCTCGGATCTTCAGAAATGCTCCAGCCGTTCTGTTGGTGGCATGAAGGCTTGTTTTGGAGATCCGTTCTTTAGATTCCAGCAGGGACGAATCCAAAGACTAAACCCTGTAAGCCTTAAGTCCGAAAACTGTATAGGTAGTTATATAGGGATAATGGAAAAGAAAATGGAAACTCTTATAGTATAAACGGGTATACATAGGGGGTTACCCCAACTCACAACCTGCGAATTTGAAGTTCTCACCCATGAAGCCACGCCGCGAAGGAGCTCAAGATTATTGAGTCAGACGACTGCGAGATAGAGAAGCTACCTGTGGAGGTTGCCTAAACCCTAAAACCTAAATGTTGCATTGACAGCTTCCGGAGTAAGACCAGCAGCTTTGGGGCTAGGGGGTTTGGTTTGGGGTTTAGGGTTGGGTTTAGGGCTCGTGATTTAGGAGTTCCGGTTCCGGATTAGCCTGGTTGAGGCTCGTGGTTACACCTTCCAACTTCTTCCCTTAGGTCCCTGACTCAAAGCGGAGCATATAGGGGACTAGGTAGGGGACCATTGCAGGGTTTACTAAGGGGGATACAAGGATTTTAGACTATAGCTCACATAAGTTTGCAATTCCGCTTGCTCACTGGTGCTGCAAGTGGTTGTGGTTGAGAGAACGCAGGGCCTATTATAGGTTTTTCAGGGATCCACCTCATGAATGCCCTTGAGCACGAGTAGTCCAAGCTCTTGTTTAATGAGGGCGACCCCCCGCCCCCCCGGACAAAAAGTAAGTAGTGAACAAAGTCCAGCTGTGTAGTCTGTAGATAAGAAAGAATGGTTTTTGCTGGAAAGCCCCCAGTGCAGACTGTTCGGAGTTCAGACTACACCCTAACCCAAACCTGAAACTTAATCCGTCCTGCTTTCTAGGGGTCTGGAAAAAAATCTCTGCCTTTAAATTAGTCTTTGACCCCAAATCTGGACCAACAGACTGTCTCTAAACCTAGGGTTAGCAATCAAGGCAGGACGTTTGGGTTTTGGCTGGGACGTTGGTTCGGATTCTTATCCAGGCCTTGACAAAGATGAATAGTTTGGGGTACTGCCCCCATTCTGTAGGAGCTCGATAATTTCCTAATCATGTTGCATATAGCCCTCCATATGGCCCATATCATAGACTGTTACATGGTCTGGGCAGGACCATACCTGAACCCCAAATAGTAGCTTCCATTTTCTTTTCCATTATCCCTATATAGCCCTTGTATTGACTACTATTGGAGGCTTCAGGCCGTGTATTCCAGCGTAAGACCGCATGGTGCAGATATGCTCACGGTTTAGGGTTTGGGATTTACTGGGGTGCTGGTAAGGAGCCTCTTTTTTTAAATTGCTATAATATCAGGGAGTTTTCCTTTGTACCCTTGGGTTTGGGTCCAAAAACCACGGAATGTGGCCCTTGATAAGGGTATTTGGGACCCCAAGACCTAGGGTTACACACATTAAGGGTACAAGCTTAAAGTTTTTGATAGCAAGGAAACCCCGGTATCTACTATGTACCATAATGTGGTAACTCAAGGTCCTTTTCAACAATCCAGTTTGGGGTTCAGGGCTGTACTTGTGGAATTCATCTCCTTCTCCTATTGTAAAATACACCCCACCCCTTGTCAATATGATAGTATAGCTGGGAGTTTTTAGACATTGGAGGGTTGGGGGCGTGTTTTGTTATGGAGGGGGATTTGGCTGTCTTTGGCTCCTGCTATCATTGGCTCATGAGCTTGAACCCAAGAATCGTTACCTTTAGGGCTATAGGTGGGGTTTAGGGTTTAGGGTTTATGGTTTAGGACCCTGTGAGGAATGGAGAAATGGAAAAGAACATGGGATAAACCCTATCCTGTGGGGTTTGCAGTCTAGGATCCGGGGAACGTAGTATCGTCTAGTTTCTTAGAGCCACATACTGACCCTTATTATCTCCATAGTTGACCTACTTGCTGTTTTTCCCTGCGCGTGAAGTGAACCTGAAAACACCACGGTGGCCTCCATTTTGCCATCCAGTAGGTATGATTGTATATAAGTACCTATTATACTATAGTGGTTTCCATTATATTTTCCATATAATTATCCCCAATATATACACTCTTATAATATAGCCTCCTGGGGGTAAATGGGTATGTCTCGCACACACCAGGTTCCTCCCATACTGACCTATCCTCGCCATGGGCAGCACCCAAAACAGGGACCCATCTTTTTTTTGAACCCTCAAACGGAGTGATAGGTAGGTCTGTGGGCTGAGTTTCAGGGACTCCGAGTTGTAGAGCTCCTGTGGCGTAGTGGGAAGAACAGCTGGGTTAACTCTGAAACCTTTTTTTTGGCAATCCAAATAGGGTTTAGGGTTCAAGGGTTGAAAGGTTTCGATGATTTCCAAGGCAGCTGAGGTAGAGGTAGAACTGACGATGACTAACACACCCAAAATAGTTTCAGCCATGCTTGCGACAGCAACAGCGCCTTCTACTGCTACTTTCATTTCCGCTTCTGCTGCTTCCTTTCCTAGGGTACTTGTAGTACTTGTACTACTACATTAACGATCACTAGTACTACAGCAAGAAAAGGCTTGAACTGCTGAACTAGTCCTGAACCCCAAAACTGAAATCTTGAGTCCGAAAACCACTGGGTTGCTGCTGAGGAACTTAAATGCAGCTACTATACTTATAAGCAAACCCTACTGTTTACTGTTTACCCATATCAGGAGAACTTCATTTAAGCTCTTTCACAGCAGCCCAGACCAGTGAAGGATCCAGATTTCGCCACAGATCCCTTCATCCACGTATGGGAGTTCACTGCGGACCTCCCAGGGTACAGGTTTTCCTTACTGGGGGGTAAAGAGACAAAGGTTTGGTTTAGGGTAGGGTATGGGGGAGTATGTCATATAGTGATTCTATAGGGATTATATTCCCTTATTCCCCACTAAGCGCCAGTAAGTTTCAAGGTTTTCTAATCGAAGTAGGAAAGCGCTCAAGTTATGACCAGATTACAGGCCATATCCCCTATAGTGTATAGGAGGACTTGTGGAAGTGAGGATTTTTGCATTGCACTGGCGTTGATCTCTGGCTTGCTTGCTTTGAGAATGGGGTGTCCATCTCAAGGATTTTGACCCAGTGATTTCTGAGCAGCTCCCCAGAAAATCCTGCAAGGACTTGTGAGCAATAATCACTGCATGCAAAGTCCTGCATGCAAAGTCTAGCCCTAGAAAGAATCAAAAAGACCAAGCATAACGCCAGGAAGCCCCAAATCCGACAAAATCCTCCCAGGGGACCCATAGTCTTGAGGTATTCCGAAGCTTAAACTCCAAACTGCACACCCTCGAGTTCACGTCCTCAGGCTTCCCAGACATACACTTTTCAGCCCAGGGGTTTAGGGTTTAGGGACGACGATGCGGAATGCAGACCCGCAATTGTGAGAGATCCCCGAACCCTCAAATCCATAGCCTTGCCCGTTTCATGTTCCATGCTTTTTCCATCTCATTATCCAAGACTGGGGTAACGGATTCCCTATATAAATAGATATACATATTTATATACACATAGTAATTTCCATTTCATTTTCCATTTTCTGTTCCATTTGACTCTCCGTTGTCGGGGCAATAGTCCTAAACCCAAAGTAACAAACCTATATAACTACCCTAAACCCTAAACCATATAACTCTATACAACCCCGATGTAACCCTTCAACCCTAGCCTGAAAGTTCTGAAGTCCGAGCCCCAAAAGCCTTACACGATTGAGGGCTTAGGGTTGAGGCACTAAAATCCTGGATTAGGCGTTAGGGGGCTTAAGGGTTTTTTGGGGGTTTAGGGTTTGGGGGGCTTAGGGTTTGGGTGTAAGGGGTTTAGGGTTTAGGCGGTTAAGGGTTTAGGCGGTTAAGGGTTTAGGCGGTTAAGGGTTTAGGCGGTTAAGGGTTTAGGGGGGTTGCAGGGTTTAAGGTGGAGCTCTCGACTCCAAAAGCCCCAAGCCTCTGAAACCCTGAGCTGGCTTGCTGTCAAGGAACTTGATGTCACTTACCATGACGAAGACACTATCGTATTTGTACATTCCCACCATATACATATGTATATAGATATGTGTCCATAATTCGGAGAATCGAAAGTAAGTCCCTTGACAGCCTACATAGCCCCAGTTTCCGTTTGATTTCAATTTGCTTCTCCACTGTGGTAACTTAGCCCTGCACCTCTACCACCCCCCATATATTCTCCTCTCCCCACAACCCCTTTCAAAGGGTTAAATCTCCTAAACCCCTAAACCCTGAACCCGAAACTTGAAGCCCTAAAACCCTACACGCTACATCCCCAAACCCTGAACGCTAAACCCTACACCCCTAAACCCTGAACCCGAAACACTAAACTTCAAACCCTCACTGTAACCCCTATATTTGGAACCCTAAGCCGCTAAACCTCTAAACCCGGAATACTAAACCCTAAGCGCCAAACCGTTACCTCCTCAAGCCCCAAACCCCTAAACCGCTAAACCTTTAAACCCTCAAGCTTCAATTCTTAACCCCTAAGCCCCAAACTCTCTACCCTACACCCACGAACCCGATATCAAGCCGAGGTTCTCCACCTGGAGCCCGGGGCCAGCTACAGGCTGGGAACTGGGCATCCTGAAGCTTTAGGGGCTTTAGGGGCTTTAGTGGTTTCAGGGCTTTGCGGGCTTTAGGGATTTTAGAGGTTTTAGGGGTTTTAGGGGTTTTAGGGGTTTTAGGGGTTTTAGGGGTTTAAGGGTCAGGGGTTTAGGGTTTCAGGGGTTGAGGGTTTAGGAATTTAGCGCTTAGG
>CAJNIZ010048262.1:0-19158 GCA_905231905.1 Symbiodinium pilosum | reverse complement strand
GTAGTACTGCTGCTGCTGCTGCTACTACTACTACTACTACCACCACTACTACTACTACTACTACTAGTCCTACTACTACTACTACTACTACTACTACTACCACCACTACTACCACCACTACCACAACCCGCAAACCACCAGTGCTCCTCCTTCTGCTGCTACAACTGCCATGGCTGACATGGTATTCACTACGCCACTAGCACCGATACTACCACTACAACGACAACACGTACCCACGTCGACGATTTCTAGTCCCACTATGCCTGAGTCTTTGAATCGATGAAACTAAACATATGCTTCGCCTCAATATCCCGCGAGAGTCGTTGGCAAGGTAGTCCAGGGCTGTTGGCACAAGCGAACCTCCAGCAGTGCTGATGCCTGGGTTGCTGTTAAGGAACTGAAGTTAAGTTACCATAATGGGTAATCATATATAGTAAATAATAGGGTTTCCCCAATATAGTAACTTAATTTAAATCCCTAAAATCCCAAAATTCCCCCAGTTTCCATTTCATTTTCCATTTTCTTTTCCATTTGATTCTCCATTATAAGGGGGACCCTATAGTAACTTAATTTAAGTTCCTTAACAGCAACCCAGATGCTTCTTCCCACTGTCATGCCACCTTCCGGAGAGCCGTTCGGCTCTTCCCCAAGGAGCCTTGGATGAGATGTTCAAATTCAAGGTTTAGGGTTTAGGGTTTAGGGTTTAGGGTGGGTTATATTGGGGTTATACTGGGGTTATGGTGGGGTTACATTGGGGTTATGCTGGGGTTATATTGGGGTTATACTGGGGTTATTATATTGGGAGAATGGAAACTATTCTTTAGGGTGTCCAAGAAGAAGCGCACAATTTGACGGACGCACGCAGGCACACATGTACTCTATCTCTCTATCTTCTTGGGCCGTGCGCCCGAAGCCGAGATCCGAGGACGCTGCCTTTGATAGACTCTGAAACAAGCCCTAAAAGCCCAGTTACCTATATATTGGGTTCCTGTCCTTAAGACCCTAGAAAATTTAAAACTATCTGTAACCCAAGGACCTACTATATGGGTACCTGGGCTTCTAGGGCAAGTGGGCCCACGGGTGAACCTGTAAACAGTAACAGTCACGGCCTGCCAGGGCCCAATAAATGCGGTGGTTTTACGACGGGGTGCAAACACGAGACCTCCACCCAGACAGCCCTACGGCACTACGGCACCTGCAAAATGATGTACTCAGGAGGCTGCAATCTCTGTCTCGCTCTCGCTCGCTCTGTCTCTCTATATCTCTCTCCCCCTCTTCTTCTTCTTCTTCTTATTCTTCTTCGGAGCTGAGAGGGGTACTACTACCTTCCAGGGGTACCCCCCCAGCCCGGCACGTCCATTCAGCAGTCAGACGTATGCCCAGGAGGACCGACATGCCACACGCATGAGGGGCACTGGAGGAAACACTGGAGGTAGATGCGGTTATAAGATAGTGCCCCTGATGCCCGCCTCTGTCCTGCTCGACTGGGTGGTAAAACATCAGCAGGTAAAGAAGCGCGCCCCACACTTTTGGCAGGACATGAGCTACAATCTAAACTCCTAGTATCCCCCTTAAGAATCCCTATAACACTCCCCTGTATATACCCCTATATAACCCCCTTTAAGGAGTTTAGACCCTAAAACCTAAACCCTAAACCCAATATAACCCCCTTTAAGGGAGTTTAGACTAGTAGCTCACATGACTTTAATCGCCCCTCTTAGCTGACCCCTCCAGCTCCTCGCTTTTCTTTTTGGTGTGGCTCTCCCGCTCTGCACTACTGGCAGCTCTCTCTCTCTCTCTCTCTCTCTCTATATATATATATATACATATATGGTCACCCCCCTAAGATCTATATTGATCTATATATATATATGTATATATATATATCTCTCTCTCTCTCTCTCTATCTATAATCACATTTAAGTAGATAGAATATGGCTTGGGGTATATTATAATGAGATCTCCATATACCCCATATTCTATCTACTTAAGGGATCTTAAGGGGGACTCTATATATATCTCTCTCTCTCTCTGTCAGTTCTTATTCATTCTTCGTGGTCTTCTGCTTCTTGGTGCTATGCGGCTTGGAGTTGGTGAGGGGGACGGGCCGGGTGACCCTCCACCCCTGCGTGCAGCTTCACACCAGGGCTTAGGCTTTAGGGTTTAGGGTGAACGCATCCTTTCTCCAAGGAACGCTGCTGTGCCTTCGCTTGGAAAAAGTAGACATAGGGAGGACTGAGATGAACTCATATTCCCCTTTCTTTGAGTGGATGAAAGGGATCATGCGAACACGCACTCCACTCGCAGAATTACTCTCTCACTCGCTCACTCACTTACATACCTACTCACATATACTCACTCAAACCCACACCCACTAACTCATTGACACTTACACTCACACGCACACGCACATGCAAACGCACACGCACACGCACTCTCACACCCACACCCTCACTCTCACTCACTCTCACTCACCCTCACTCACACTCACTCACACCCACTCGCGCTCCCTCCCTCGCTCCCTCCCTTCCTCCCTCCCTCCCCCTGTCGCTCTCTCTCTCTCTCTCTCTCTTCTCCTGCCTCCCTCCCTCCCACCTGGTGATTCATGGCAGCACGAAGCAATCGCACAGGTAGACAGAAGCAAAAAGCCCTGGTTCTACTCTTCCAGCTCAAAAAAAAAAGGCACAATTGCTGACTTGACAGCTTGAGAGCTGATGTACCGGCACGCCTAAGGCCTTCGCCGCGAGATCGTGAACTGCAACGTCAACGGCTGCCCGATGGTAAGGGAAGGCATGTGCATCTGAGCCCAGCTTCACCAAGTTGCTCCATGTATTACGCATGGCTAACGCATCTTGGCCAAGGAGTCTCGGAGCTACATAGTTTTTGAAGATGTCAAGGGCAGTGCCGGGTGTGGTGCCTGTGCGATCTGGAAAGAGCATGCTCAGCTCTCCAAGTCCCGTAAGACCTCCTGCGTGAATCTTCACCACAACCCCATCGTAATGCTTCAAGGTCCCCGCACAGTGGTAGTACGTCCCCTTCCTGGGAATACGGACCCTCACCGCTTCGAAGCCTTCAATGATCAACCTTTGCGCCGCCATGTTGCACTGGCCTGACTAAAACGGCCTCAGCCGGACAGCTTGCGAGAGCATGCTGCGGGTGAGCGGATCAGCATACTAGGGGTTGTGCGGGGTTATGTGGGGGATAATGGAAAAGAAAATGGAAACTACTTTAACATAGATATAGGGGTTATATAGGGATAATGGAAAAGAAATTGGAACCCACTGTATCAGGGTACATATTATGAGTTGCAGAGAGCTAGAGTCGTTATGGCTCTTCCATGCATGCAGTGGCCTGGAAAGCACCAACAGCAGCATTTCGGCTTGGCCTTCGCAAGCTCCTGCCGAACAACAATCCCATAATTTACCATCATATACCGCAATATACCAGAATATACCCCAATATACTATAATATACGGAATATCCCTATAATATCCCTGTAGTATACCCTATATACAGAATACTTCTACTTGTACTTGCAACTGCCGCCGCCGGACCTCCAAGTAGTCGCTCCTCCGTACCCAAAACCCTTGGCCATGGTGGGACGGAGGGATATAGGGGGCGCTATAGGGATAGAATAGGGATACTATAGGGGTCAGATAGGGTTTATATAGGGATATAAGGATTTTATAGGGATATTATAGGGATATTATAGGGATACGGGATACTATAAGCATATTATTCGTGTGTGCGTGTTTGATGTTGGGATGCATCCTTGGAATCACGCAGCATGCATCATGGCTCAGTTGGAGTCATGCAATATGTTTTGCAAGCAGTCATGCTAAGACATGCAGTACCTATACTATAATCCTTGGAGACGCGTAGGCATAGAGCCCACCTTCATGACTTTCTTTTGTTTCGTGGCTTTGTGATTCGTAAAAAGGGCGTGATGCACCTGTGAATCCACAGGTTAAGAGCCTTGCTCACCTATAGCCATGGAGACTGCTGAACCACCGCCTGCTACTTCTACCGCTGAAGAGCCCACCCCTGAACCTGATCGGGCTTCCCCTAGACTGGAGGCCTCAACTGGCTCGGACAACCCGAATCCGTTTTGGAGTGATCGTGCCATTGAGGAGTTTAGGATCAGGCAGGCTCGGCCATTGGCTTTGGCCGAATTTGATGAAGAGCAAAGGGAACCTGAGTATTTTGGATCGGAAGCTGGGCGTAGCGGGGAATTTGCTTCTGCAACGGGGTTGAGCCTTCGGGCGTCCAGTCCCGCACCTGCTAGGAACAGCGAAACTTCCTTTGATTCCAGGAGTGTCGAACGCCCCTTCAATGACCTCTAGATCCAGGTCCCCTGCTCGTGAGGAGATTCCGGCTATTAGGGACCTCCTGGTCTTTAGGCAACGCTGTGGCTGGCTTGGCAGAAGAGCAGCGGCAGACACGTCAACGGCTGGCCGTGGGAAGAAATCAGGTCGGGAAGCACGTCTTCAATGAGGACTGGCAGAGATGGAGGCGAGCTTGATAGCGGGAATGTGGTGGTTGGGGACTTTGGTGTCGTACTTTCCGGCACAGGCGACAGGTACAGGTTCGGCCTATCGCGAGATCTCGGCCCAGGCAGCATTCGGCAAGAGCCCAGGCAGCAGGCCCAGGTTCGGCCTCGTAAGTCTCGGCCTCCAGCTTCGGCCTATGGCGAGTCTCGGCCCAGGCAGCACGGCCCACCGAGGTCTCGGCCCGCAGCAGTTTCGGCCCAGGCAGCAGGCTAAGGTTCGGCCTATCGTGAGGTCTCGCCCAGGCAGCAGGCTTAGGTTCGGCCTATCGCGAGGTCTCGGCCCATCGCAAGCACAGGCGTTCGGCCTATCGCAAGGTTTCTGCGCACAGGTCCGGCGTATCGCAACTGTTCGGCCAGGTTTTAGGTCTAGGTCCCGCACAGCGCAAGGAATGGTTCCTGGCAGGTTTAGCAGGCCGAGGAGCATTCCCCATGGAACAGCCAGCCGGGAAGGTTCGATGCAGATTACAGCCTGGGCCAAACGTATGTGCAAGAGGGTCAAGGAAATGTGAGGCAGCCTCCATAGAGAGCAGACTCAGAGCAGCCTGGGGTTATAGGCCAAGAGATCGGAATCCAACGGGGCGCTAGACTACGACCTAGAGATATTGAGGTTGTGGATTCTGGAGTGAATCCTTTCGGCGGATCCCGTGCCGCCACCGCCTCCACCCCCCCTAACCCGCCGATAAGGTTTTCCCCTACAACCCCTAACAGTACAAAGGTGCCTGGACTAGGCCTGCAATGAAGATCAGCATGATGCTGGGACATGGAGTGCCTCCGCCACCACGGAAGGGCCTGGGGCAAGTGGCCTCCCTGACAGACCTGAAGAACCTTCTAGAACGGTCACCGACTTGCCGGAACTTCAGGCGTACACTGCTCAAGATGGGAGTGTTCTAGCCGGCGACTGGATAACTCAACTCTCGCCAGTCATCGGCACTATGTCTGCAACTTCGGGAGTGTGGTGGGCCGATGTCCTAAGGGAAGCCTACTGATTGTATGCCAAGTGGCTTGCAGCAGATCCTGTGCAGCGATTAAGCATGAAGGCTGAGCGAAAAGGCGGGCATGAAGGCACAAACTTGCAAAGGCGCAGGGCGGCATACACCTGAACTGGGCAAGCAAGCTGAGTGCGGAGCTCGAGGTGGAGGAAGTCGACGACCTGACAGGCAAGGAAGGGGAATGAACAATGGAGCATGCGCAACGCAAGCAATCCTGGGGAGTCCGCTGCATGCGTGCAGGCGCGTCCGGCGGGGACTGGCTAGCGCCTGCGGGCTAGCCATGGCACAAGCTTTGTGTGGCAGCGGGCGGCTGCGAGGTAAGGCCAAGGCGGAGCCCGGGGATGCAGAGCGTGCGGCCTGAGAAGGTGCAAGTGGCAAAGCTCAAACACAAGAAGCAGTCAAGAAAGCGAACCAACCCAAAGTGCGAGCGGCCGTCCTTTCTTGCTCTGCTTGCGGCGCGCGCGCGCAGGTCGAGCTAGGGATTCTGCGCGCGCGGCCTTCTTGCAGAGCGAGCACTTGTGCGGCGCACGCGTGTCGCCCGGCGCCACCTTGTAGTTGCACGGGGGCCTGCCGTGCGGGCAATGCGTTTGCGTGCATGCAACCGCGCACGCCAGGAATCCTTTGTGGCGGCGGTAAACGGGTCTACCGTTGGCCCACCTCACTTCGGATCCTATATGCTTGCTGGGCTCCATTGCGGTGCCCGCGGAGGGCGTGCTTGCCTGCTTGTCCGACTCCTGCTTCCAATCGTGCGTGCTGGTGTCGCTCCACGACCACCAATTGTTCCAGTGCCAGCTGTCCCATGCATCGCCGTGCTTGTCGTGCTTGTCGTGCTTGTCGTGCCACCCGCCGCCAGAGCTTGTCGGGGTAGTTGGCGCGCGCGGGTCCTGCGTCCAGCTGGCTCCAGATCTCATCAACATTGCTTGCCGCTGCTGGCTGTGCTTGCGTAGCGGCTGGTGCAGAGGTGGCTTGCGTGCTTGCTTGCGGGGCCTGCGGTGCCTGGTGCGGAGCAGGTCCTGGAGGAGGGCCAGGCGGGCAAGCGCTGAACATGCAAGGCATGCGCACGGGCGCCTGCCCCCCGAAGCCCGGGACCAAGAAGGCCTGGGGCATGCAAGGTGCGTGCCCTGCGCAGGCAGTTTGCTGTGCGACTGGAGGTGGCACGCCGGCGACTGGAGGTGGCATGCCTGCTTGCTGTGCGTGCAAGATGACGCGCAACCGCCCTGCCAGGACGGGCCTGCTTTGCATGATGTCGTGCAATTCCTCTTGCGTGGCGAGCTCGAGGATCGCGGCCGCGCTCGACGGCCCAATCATCGAATCCATGTGCTTGCTTGCGTGCGGGCGTGCGTGCGTGAGTGCGTGCGGGCTAAAGGCTGTGAAGCTGTGCAGGTCGGTGCTTGCGTCTATGCGGTCCTGTGATTGCCGAAGCAGGCCTATGATGCTGGCGCGGGCGGCGCCCTGAAGGTGCTTTAGTGGGAAAGTATGGAGAAGAAGGCCCTCCCCCCACCCCGAGTCCCTACCAAAGTGCTGGCTTAGGTAGCTAAGTGCATGGGTCGAAGTTATGGAGGGTCAAGGGGGGCACATGGAAGGGCAACACTTCCTACGTGAAGCTTGGGAAAAAGGGGGCAGCGTCGTGCACAACAAGCGGTTGCAAGGAGCTGTGCAAGCAGACAGAGGTGCACAACAAGCGGTTGCAAGGAACTGTGCAAGCGGACAGAGCCAAGCGGGCTTACGAAAGCTGAGCTCGAGACATAGCGGTGGAGCATGCCTGCGGGCAAAGTACCTGAAGCAGAACAGCAAAGGTGCACAACAAGTGTCATGCGGCGTGCCGGGCGGGCACGTGCCGTGGTTCAGCGCCTGCCGGCGCGGGCAGGCCAAGCAGAGCGTGCTTAAAGTCTCTGGGGCGGCTGCGCGTGCAGCTGCGGACTTCTGGCCTGCGGAAAGGAAATTGCGAGGCACAAGCGGGGCCGCGGCACACGAACCAGGCAAAGCGTGCCTGGAAGGTGACCTGACAGGCGGGCAGGGCAAAGTAAAAATACTGCTACACAAGTGCAGCCTCAACCATCCAACCAGCGGCTCGCTGAGCTGGAGGCTGTGCCTGAAAGTTGCAGGCTTGCGGCTTGCAAGGAAAGAAAACATGATCCGACCTGCGGCGGGTGCCTGCTGGCGCCTGCGCGCGGGCAGGGTCCTGAGGGAAGCTATCAAGCAAGCAAAGCGGCAAGCAGAAAACGCAAGCGGGGTCCAGGTCCTGAAGGCGAGGTGCTCGATGACCAGGAGGCGTGCTTCGGCATACTGCGCTAAGGCTGCTTCTTCTGAAGGCGTGACCCGCCACACAGAGCGCATGCAACGATGCGCTTCGGGGCATGTCGAGTGCATGATGTTCCATGAGCGCCAATGCAAGCAAGAAAGAATGGCGCTAGCTGTGCGAGGTGCTCCAAGCAATGCCTGCAGGCTACAGTGCAAGACAAAGCTACGCTCATGGTGGTGAAACCAAAGGTGCAGGTGGTTCATGACTAAGAACCTGCGTGATTGCAAAGGCAGCGCAAGCTGTGGCAAGGTGGTGCTATCTGTGCCGACAGACATGGTGGAGTCCTGGCTGTCTGAGCTGCTTGCTTCGTCCTGCCAGGCATGTGCGTGCATTGCAGAGCGTGCGCGCAGGACAGACATGTCACTCGGGTCCATGGCAGTTAAGAAAGCTACGCTTGTATTGCTGCAAGAAGGAGGCAGGACTGAGGGCTGAGAAGTAGAAGTTGGAAGTAAGTGCTTGCTGCTGCGGCGCTTGCTTCACGCATGATGAAAACTTTCTAGCAAGGCTCGCGCGGAGAGCCTAAAGGGCAGCACTAGGCAAACAAGGCAAATGAGGCAAGCATGCACGCACCAGTTTACCTAGTACACAAACATACATGAAAAGAAGACATGTAACATTGTTTTTCCTTGAATCGGAAAGCTCCCAACTGCTTTTTCTTATCACGACTTCTAGTACACCTATTACTATTTCACTTATGCATCGCAAGCTGTCTGAGAAGCCTTTTCGTTGTGCATTCAAGTGCTTCAAGGGCTTAAAGGTTGAAAAGAAGATCTTTAAGGGCTAAAAGGGCTTGAATTAAATGAATGTAAAGATTTTTTCCCGTCATTCAATCTCTGTGAGATGATGCAATTGGAGGAAACGTTATCGTCCAACTTGATGATTTTCCTCCAACCCTCAACCCTAAACATCAAAGCCTTCGCCACAAATCTTATCTTGAAAAAAAATAGAAAACTAAAACTGGATGCAGGTCGAAGCGGGCTGGCGGCTATGTATCGCAAGCTTTCTGAGAAGCCTTTTCGTTGTGCATTCAAGTGCTTCAAGGGCTTAAAAGTTGAAAAGAAGATCTTTAAGGGCTAAAAGGGCTTGAATTAAAATTGAATGTAAAAAATTTTTCCCGTCATTCAATCTTTGTGAGATGACGCAATTGGAGGAAACGTTATCGTCCAACTTGATGATTTTCCTCCAACCCTCAACCCTAAACATCAAAGCCTTCGCCACAAATCTTATCTTGAAAAAAATAGAAAACTAAAACTGGACGCAGGTCGAAGCGGGCTGGCGGCTATGTATCGCAAGCTTTCTGAGAAGCCTTTTCGTTGTGCATTCAAGTGCTTGAGAAAGGGGGTTTGGACGCGTCCTGCGTCAACTTTCCGGAACATAAAGCAAATTGATTGCGAATCCCCCCCCTCGCAATCATTTCCCAGTTCCTCTTACCTTTACCTCACCGCCCAAACGCCCTTTCTCGGTCCGAGAAAGGGAGTTCGGGCATCTTTTGCTTTAAGTCAATTCCCCCCTCTTCTTGCAATCATACCCCCCCTTCAAGAAAGGGGTTTGGGCGCATCCCATCAGTTTCAATTTTTGGACTTTAAAGAGAAATGATTGCCCTCACCCCCCCCCGCAATCATTTTTGGATTTCTCTTACCTTCACCTCACAAAAACCTTTAAGATCTGAAACAAAGAAAATGATGCAATGGGAGGAAACGTTATTATCCAACTTGATGATATTCCTCCAACTCAACCCTAAACATCAAAGCTTTGCCACAAATCTTATCTTAAAAAATAGAAAACTTTTAAAAGCCAAAACTGGATGCAGGTCGAAGCGGACTGGCGGCTATGTATAGCAAGCTTTCTGAGAAGCCTTTCCGTTGCGCATTTAAATGCTTCCAGGGCTTAAAGGTTGAAAAGAAGATCTTGAAGGGCTAAAAGGGCTTAAGTTAAAATGAATGTAAAAGTTCCCATCTTTCTTCGTTAAAACTGCACTTGATACCTTACAAACAACGTTTGCTGGAATCTTTATCTGATCTTCGTTTCTTTAAACGTGTGGGAAAACCAAAGACTTTTCAACAACCAAGTTGAGACCTTAAAAACGCGTACGTCCAAGATGCGACCTGCTTACCATCAATCACCTTGACAGTCTTTTTCAGAGAGACACGACACCGACACTCGCTCTCCAGAGAAGACACTGAGAGGAACTAGTGCATTGCGAGATTTAGCGTGGTGGCTATTCTTATGGAGTTCTGTCAAGATATTACTGAACAGCCCTACGGAGCTAAAGGTGAAGGCAGACTACCTGCACACAAGTATGAAGGTCCAGGTCAGAGAATGGCCTGCAGAGCGCCATCTCCTTCTCTTGGGAGGTTCATCAGATGCAGAGATAAGTGCCGTCAATGCAGTCTTACTTACCAGACCATCTCTTCGATTTTTCTACACCCAATTTGGAAGCGCCGCTTTGTGAGCTCAATGCTTGCCAGCTTCTGCACCTCTTCCAACGAAATTGTCTGTGCAAGAGGTGCTCTCTGTGTTGTCATTGGTGTCGAAATGCTGTGGAAAAAGAAGCGACTTGTCCTTCTAGTTTCTCCGTCTTTGTTCATGGAGTTGTTACTTTTTCACCAGCAAAGCGTTGAGCCATCATTAAGAACGGTTTTCTGGCATAGCTAAATTCTCAACATAGATCAGAGCAAGAAGATCTTAGGCCGTGAGCTGCGACTGTCCCCATGTGATGTAACCTGCAGAAGCGAACCTATCAAAACGTTGCAACAGTTCTTTCACGCCTCGGAGTTCACTTCAAAACCTTAAACCCAATCCCATTTTCATCAGGCATCTCCGTTTTCTTGTGAAACCGTCAACTCTAAACTTAAATTTTCCATGTAAAAGAGAGCCATTATTTTGTAAAAGATTGGCTTCAGAATTTCTTACCCTAGCAATATTTCAAACCTGCCCTTCTCTTGCAACACAGACGGTTGGATGCGTGTGAGTGCCAAACATATCTTTATCCCTTTTCAAAACTTGTCTTTCTGCAAGTTGTGAATTACTGTTCTTACCGTCACAGGCAATCGAACCTGAACTGGCAGCTGGAGCTTGCCGTAAACCTTAAAATATATCCCGAGAACATTCGGGACGCAGACCTTGGCGAGCTGCTGGCATCTTTGACGCTGCAACGCCCAAAAGGCGACAGAGAGGATGTCGCGCACAAGGATCGTCTTGGCAGGTAATATTCAGATTGATGATTTTGCCTTGCGTCGAGCGTATGCTGCAGCACCTCTGCGCAAAGCTGTCTCTTCTGGACACCCGCCATCAGCAGTGTGGAGGCTACTGGCTCAGGAAGCTGCAGTCACAGTCAGCCAAGTGGTAAACAATGCTTGGTCAAATGGAATCGCTTCGGTTCCCAAAAGTTGGTCCGATGCATTTCTTGTTTTGTTGCCCAAACCTGACAAAGGCGGCGCTGAGCCCAAACATCTACGCCCAATAGGGTTGCAAGACCAAGTTGGTAAAATTACCTTGCAAACCCTGCTCCTGCCTGACAAGGATTCAATCTACCAACAGTCCAATAAATACCCACAGTATGCCTACACCCCTGGGAGATCATATCGAGGGGCACTCTACAGAATTTTCCAACATTGTGCTCTTGTGAGAAATCTCTGTAGAAATCACTGTAGAAACCTGCAGGCACGGTATGGGGGATGTGATGTCACCAAGCTGGCAGGAGGCCTACAAGTGTCAGTGGATCTCACTCAAGCATTTGATCAAATGCCACGCTGGCTACTCCTCAAAGGAATGCGAAGCATGGGGCTAGACGAGGACTTCACATGCGTGATGATGAGGTGGATTACTCAGTCAGAGTGTGAGATTGCGCACAAATGTTTTTAGAATCATGAAGAAGAGCAGAAAAAACGCCGTCCAGCCCAGGTAAGAAACACTTTGGAGGTAAAGAAAACCAGCCGAAATGTGAACTTAGTTAGTTGGTTGGAAATGTCTTAGACCTGGTGGAAACCAGGTTTGAAGCCCGGATTTGCTCAGATTTAAACCCAGCTGAATGCCGTTTGCTTCTCCGATGGTGTGGGGCATTACTTTTCAGGCGTCGGCCGGGTGAGTCGTCTTTTGCTGGAGGTAGGCAGCGACTACTTATCAGTTCTTTATTCTATTGCACTGCGCAAGCCCACGCTTCATCTCAAGCCGTCCGTTTTTTTGGTGCGGACGTTGGCAGTCATGCGTTAGCTTCATCCTTAGAGACCTTTCTTGCGCCTCTGTGGGAAGATGCACAATGTGGCCATGGCTTTTGGACTCGCACGTTTCTCTACGTCCCATCGTCACTTGGCAAGATGTAGAGCCAATGACGGTTCCCGAAGACATGCGCAAAATGGCTGGCTTTCTCAGGAAGCGTTGGCGGCGCTCTTGGCACGCGCTTCCACGTACACCCTCTTTTTTGTTGAGATGTTCTCTTTTGACCAGACTATGCGTGAATGGGATGACCTTGAACCTGACAGCAGTTCTGGCTCTTGGACCTTTCCTGCATTCAGCAGCCCAGAAGGCCTTCTGGAGCATTCTCAGCAATGGGTTCGTACTGATCACAGCTATTACTTTTTAAAGTGTCATTTGGCCGAGCCGCCAACTCAGCTAGCATTGTTGTTCCTTGCGACCGAATCTTATTCAAAGCGTCCTTGGACGTTGGACTTTACTTTGCATTCCACGTGGCACGCTTCGCTGTGTCACTTTGCCGTGCAGCCACAAACATTGTGTCCGCAATCAGATTTTGAGGCCTACGGGTACATTTTGATTTCATGGTTGGCTTGTTGCGGCCGAAAGAAAGCGCCTCCGGATTGGATGGTGGCTACCGTCCTTCCTCTACGCTTGGTCAGTCTTGCAGCTTTCTTGCATTCCGTGCTGCTTTCAGGCTATGCTGAGTTGACATCTAAGCTTTGCCGTCTTCTGCTGCTGAGCCTGTGCTCGCTTTGCCCTGTGCTCTATTCCTAAACCTGCTTCCCCTAGCCACACTTTAGATTCTGTTATCTGAAGCGCTCAGGGCACCGGGCGCTTTTAAAATAGCTTGGTTCCAGTTGAAACGTCCTTCTTGGAGCCATCCATTACCAGGAGCTTTCATTGCACAGGTGATCTGCCTGGCACATCAGTGGCGCAGCGCAAGGTTCATCGTGCACAGGCCGGCAGGTCGGCTCCTAGGTCCAACAGGCTGCTCAGGTATGGCCGGGGACCCAGCGACCCAGTCATGTGTAACGTGACGGCGTGCTATCTCCAAGGTGCCCAGGTCAACAGGCAGGATCGCAGGCGTAGCAATATAGCCACGTATGGTCCAGGCCAGCCGGCCAAGGACTCAGTCACATTATGTATTTTGACGGAGAGGAGGTCAAAGAGCCCAGTCCCAACAAGCATGCCCCCAGGCAGGTTCCCAGGCGCACAAGTATGTAGCGTGCGCCAGCTTGAACGCTTGCGCCAGGGTGTACTGCCCTCAAAGTTGACTGCGCGGCCTCGGGATGCGCACACCTGCGGAGCGTTGCCCATGCCCCCGGTAAGGGTACTGTGCGTCCCCAAAAGCTCAGGGTGCCCGCTCTTGCCTTTCACTCTGCGTTGCAAGCAGCACCTTACACTGTCAGGCACTGCCCTCGCAAGTGTTAGTCTGCAGAGCTCCCGCCGCTTGAGATTTCCTGTCCAAGCCAGTGCGCTAGGCGTGTGTGCGCAGCGCAGGCTACTGTTGTTGGGTTGCTGGATTTCTCACGTATGCTTCCCAAGATGCATTTTTCTGAACTTGACAACAAGGGCAGGAGGCTAGTCTCAGCGTTGCAAACCTGCTTGTTTCCGGATTTAAATTTAAGGAGGCCTCATGGTCTCCGACGATGTGCGCGTGCCTTATTTATGAGCTCCAGCAGGAATTGCGCTCAGCCTGTACACGCTTGGCTTCGGCGTAACTTTCATTGATAACCCCCGTGCCTGCTGCCCTGTAATTGCACGTCAGGATGCCGTCAGGCTTACATGGCAGCTGGCCTTCCTGTCTTACTAGGCAGCTGGTCAGGACCCTCAGCTAGTGGGTTACATGTCTTTACTGGAACCACATCGCCCGGTCAGCTTCGCCTTTGATTGCACGTGAACAGAGCTTCCCTCACTTACAGCCACGCAGGACATTCGGCCTTACGTTACGTTAATCCGCGTTGGCTTGGCATCGTTTGGTGGGTGCGGATGCTTCCCAAATGGTAGGCCGTAGGCTTCTCACAAAAGTCTGCTCCAGCGGGCCTCACAGCCTTGCAGCTCGCCATGCCATCAGTGCTTCGTGGCTTAGGATTTTGCACTCATGCGTTTCAAGGCTTTGCTGCCGACATGGCCGGGCCTGTTTGCCTCCTTCAGCTTTGCAGTATGAGCCATACTTCTGCGTCCGCAGTACAGTTTCAACCAGCCTTTGTTTTTGCTCTCAGAGCTGCGTTGATCTCCCAGGGCTTGCCCACGGTCGGCGCGCGTGTCAGCTGCAACATTTGGTCACTGCCCTTCCGAGCTTGGCTTTGACATTAGCCTCAGGGCTGGGCGCTTGACTGACGTCTCGTCGTCGTCTTTGCCCTTGGGACCTTGGCGGTGTCCTCAGCCTGAGGGCTGATTGCTTCGACCGACATCTTGAGCGTCTGTCGGCGTCATTGCCCTTCGAGCTTCACTTTGACATTGGCCTGAGGGCTACGCACTTCGACCGACGTGTTGAGCGGTTTTGTCGGCGGCATTGCCTTTCTGAGCTTGGCTTTGACCTTAGCCTGAGGGCTAAGCGCTTCGACCGACATCTTCAGTTTTTTGTCGGAGTCATTGCCTATCTGAGCTTGGCTTTGACCTTGGCCTTAGAGCTAAGCGCTTCGACCGACATCTTGCGCGTTTTTGTCGGCGTCATTGCCTTTCGGAGCTTGGCTTTGACCTTGCAGGGCTGACACTTCGACCTACATCTTGCGCGTTTTGTGGCCGGCATCGCCTTTCTGAGCTAGGCTTTGACCTTAGCCGCGCCTTAGCCTGAAGGCTAAGCGCTTCGACTTACATCTGGTGCGTTTTGTCGCGGTCATCTGCCTTTTGAGCTTGGCTTTGACCTTAGCCTCGGTTCTTGATGGCGCGGCTGCAACCCTGCCAGATCTAGTCAAATCTCAGGCATTTAGAGCGCTGATGGTTGCTTGTCAAGAAGCGGCAGCGCCTGACAGCCAAGGCTTGTCTTGCGGAGAGCCTTCAGCCGGACAATCCATTAGGCTGGTAAGCACGGTCACCCTGTGCGCCAGCAACGTCAAGCTGTGTGTCGTGAATGTCAGTTGACGTTCGAAGCTTCAACTTGCCTTGCGAGATGGCCAGTTCACATCATCATGGAGTTTCATGGCTGCGGCTTGGTGCAGGCATGGCCAACATGCGAAACACGTGGCTAAGGCCTGAAGGCGGGTCTGAAGGCTCCAAAGTTTCATTCCTGAGATTGGCTCAATCCATTCACCATATTGAATCATGTCATCTGTGGTTTCCGCATTCGCTCTTTGCTGCTGGACGGGGCGCATTTTCAGCATTTATGGTTTTCAGCGTCTACGAACGCTAGCCGTCAGCAGCCGTGCTTAGGTATAGTGCGGGAGCGTCTCACTGCTGCGTGTCTGTGCTTCGCTTTCTTGCTTCGCATAAGGCATGAACGTTCTGACAGCAATGCCCCACTTTTGGATTTATTGAGCAGTGCTTCTACACGCTGGGTGGTTAGATCCACTCGGAACTTCAGCTCTCAGGGCAGACAGGGCTGCACTCAGGCCTACGCTGAGGTGTCTCAGTCATCTCGCAAGCTTCGTCCACGGATGCTTGTCCCTGGGGTGATGGTCTGCGTCATGAATCAAGGCTGCTTCAGGCACCTGTCGCTAATCTTGGGGGTGCTACTTTACACTTGGGCACAGGCTTCTGCTGCTTGCCACCACCACATGGCATTCGGCCTGGGCTCCCCTACTTGCCAGCTTGACGTTACACCCCGCAGGTGATACAATGACAGAGTTGTCATCTTGGGTCAGCTCATGTCAAACGTCGGCGCAGCTTCAGCCCAGGGCCACGGCTAATCGGCTTTCGCTTTGCAATTTGCCCTTGGAGGCGTTATTCCCAGGAGCCAAGAAGTTTTTCACGCCAAGCACTTTGCATTCGTGAGGCCAGCGTCCATTGCTCGTGGCACTGCAAGCTCTTACTCTGATGCATGCTTAACTGGATAAAGGACAGGCGTACTGCGTCTTCACAAGACCAGCCTCCATCTCTACATTGCACTGCAATCCCTCTTTCTGACGCGTCGTAGCTGGTCTGGTTAGTTTCGTGTCAGATGCACGGCTTTTCCTCAAGCTACCTGGACACTCAAACCCTGACCGCTCCTGACCCAACCTGGCAGGCCTCGTGTCGCGTGGTGCTGAGCAAGCCTTTCCGCCGTGGATGTTGTAGTGATTTCTACCTGCCCTTGAATTTAGCTGGCAGGTTTCTCTCTTGGCCTTGCCTTGGCCCCTGCTGCCTCGACGTAGGTCTTGTTTCAATGTGCGCAAACAGCCCCTGCGTTGCTGAAAGCTCTCACCGACGTTGGCATTCGTCATTCAGACGCTTGGGCAGGGGGGCTGGAGCTTTTTCCCTGACGAGAAATCGTTTTGCTGCAATGGTTGGGCAGCCGCATCCTTGGCTACACCTCGTTTGTAACCTCGTCGTGGCGCGCTTTTTGCCCGGAAAGGTTTCATAGACAAGCCTAGCAATGTGGTCACTTTCACGTGTCTCCCCTTGGCATTCCAGAGCTTCCGCAGCGTTCAGGACATCGTTGCAAATTGCATGCTAAATGACTGCCTATTGCGTGTGCGCGGTCCGTTTCTCCGTGAGTAATGGCTTGCGTGGGCATTGTCTTGAAGATCACAGTGCCGCAGCGCATACACATCTACAAGTGCTACTTGCGATTGGGTGAGTGCAATGCATCCCAGCTTCGGCAGAACATGACTGCTGCGTGCCGTGACGGCTTGGCATTCCCCCTACGTGGCCGTTGAGTGCACTGATGCTTCCACAGCTGAAAATTCAGACTGCTGTCGTTCGCCGCTCTGATGAACGCTGAGCCTGCCTGGGTTAATTTGTCGCTGTTGCTCACTCAGGGCTCTGGCTACAGCCGCTTCTGCTTCCGCCACTTTTGCTGCCATTGATGTTCACTTAGGCTTTGGCTCCTGCCTCCTTGCCACGTCTCCCAGGGGCGCCGGTCCTGCTGCTCTGGCTGAGGTTGTTGCTTACATGGTTAAGCCAACGCTTTTCCTGCTCTTGGCTGTGGTTTCTGCCGCCTCCGAGGCAACCGCCCCTGAGGGCTCGCTTCTGCAGATCATGTTAATGCTGCTGCTGCCTCTGCTGCAGCCACCTTTGCCGCGCACGAACTTTGCTTGCCGCCGCAAAATCTGGAATCCTGTATATCCTTGCGTCAGACTGACTGTTTTCCTCGCACGACGACATGTCGGGCTGTTTGAGAAATCGGCTCCAGCTGGGACTTTGGCTTTCAATTCTCTTCGATACTACTCGTCGCTCGGCCAGGGTGCCCTTTTTTCCACAGAGCCCGAAAGCAAGATGCTACTCGCTTTGGCCTCTTTCTGTCACCGCCTGCGTGCAGCTGCTTGGGAGCTGATTCATTGCCACTTGTTATTTCCCTGCCCAAGTATGGATTTGCTGCTTTCAGGGTGGGGACGCTTCTGGCAAAGCTTTCCAGCAAAGGACTATTCCCGTCCATAGTGCCTCTGGCTTGCATCGGCCACTGCAGCTGCACACACTTCTCAGCCTTCAGATGTCGCAACCTCTCGTCACCTCTAAGGTGACTGCAGCTCGTAGGGGAGTGGGCCTTTCCAGTGTAGCCGTCTTGCGAACAGAAACTCCCGGGCTCATGCTGGGTGCGTCATTTGCCAAAGCCCCATATATATCGCCTTCGTCTGTCCGCGCTTCATTCACATCTGAAAACCGCCGCACAGCCTGCGCCGTAGGATAGACAGTGACTTCGGCAGGCGTCACTCTTCTGAATATGGCACTTGTGGATCTCACTAATTGCAGGTCCTGGCGTGCGGTTTCCTGTCATAGCCTTTGCAGGGGGGGGTCTGCTATACTTCGCACACCTCGAGTTTCTGCTTGCGTACGAGGATGGGCATCTCGACACTCTGCAACGCTTGCTCTTCAGGTACGCCTAAGGATTTTTATCGTGACTTCGCCCGTACAGCCCCTCGCAATTTTACAGGGATGCTCCGGGTTTTGACTTAGATCTAAGTCCAAGGGCTGCGGTCGCATCGTCCCTCCGCGGGCTTGGCCTGAGTGCGGCTCACGCTCCAAGGCAACCGGCGTTGCCGCGATACTGCGCAGATAGTTCTGTTTGTCAGTCTGTCTGTGCCTTGATTGGGCGCTGCAGCTTTGCCAACACTAGCAGCTCATCTCCAGCAGTGCGCACCAGCAGCTCGTCTACCATCAAGGCGACATTGAGAGGGAGTTTGCTCCTGACGGCAACATCATCTGCCCTCCCTGCTTTTGTGTGCCTGCGTCTGAGCTGTACTTAAGTCAGGCACTTGTTGTGCGTTTGCTTGCGTTCTGTCATCTTGCACCGCAGTGCCTTCAGCTAACGATGGCTCTTTGTCTGGCAATTTCACTCTCCTCCGGTGTTGCGGCTGCCCATGGCGCGCGGTTGCTCAACTTCCCCCATTGCGTGGGCGCTCACCTCCTCAGTGGAGATTGACTTTGCATCAGGCCGCTCACCTGTTTTGGGGCTCCATGCGTTTCTCACGCTGCCTGGGATCTCATGCTCCCATGCCTTCGAGTTCCGGCTTTGGATCCCTCCGGCTGCATGCCTCGGAAGCCGCCTCATGGATCACGTGTGGTTTTGCGCGTTCAGGCCGGCTCTGACTTGTTACGTGCTTGGTTGTCGCGGCGCTGGCTCGACAGGCCTTTCCCATATGGATGCCTGCCTGCGTTTGAGCTTCCTTTATGACAAAGGCTAGTCATGCGTCTGCTTGTTTTCTTCCACCTTGCAGCTTGCAACGCCTTCAGCTGATGATGGGTTTTGTCTCACAATGTCATTCTCCGCTGGTGTTGCGGCTGCCCATGGCGCGCGGTTGCTTAGCTTCCCCCATGGTGTGGGCCCTCACCTCTACGGTGGAGATTGGTTTTGCTCCAGGTTGCTTGCCTGATTTGCAGCCCTGTGTGCCTTTTTTTTTGGCTAGCTGGGGATCTCCTGCTGCCAAGAGCGATTTGGTCTTCTGCTCTGACGTGCCTGTTTCCCTGCAACGCATTCCTAAAGGGGAAGCCGCCCTAGTCCTGTCTTGGATAGCTTGCTGTTGGACTTGGCATAGTCAAGCTCACGT
>CAJNIZ010048261.1:0-33468 GCA_905231905.1 Symbiodinium pilosum | reverse complement strand
ACTGTAGACAGAATATGGCTTTGGGCATATTTAAAAGATCCCCATGTACCCCATATTCTCTCTACGTAAAAGGTACAATCATGGTTCAGGACAGAGCATCACAGGCCTGATGCAGGTCCCTAGCTCGCTATCTTCCCCCGAACTAGTATAGAACCTGAAAAGGGGCCCTCTGTAGACTACTGTGCTTTTTAGCAGGGCCCAATGGGGTTCCATACTACTTTGGGAGATGGTAATGCTTTAAGCCCCATGCATACAGTTGATGGACAAAGCCCTGAATGACCCCATGTACCTAAACCCTCGGAATCATGGCAGTATCATATAACTAGGGTCATGCAATGGACCGTCTCGACTCACCAACATCAGCCTTAATATGGGGTGTGGTAGGCTTAGAGTAGGCTTAAACCCTAAACCCTTAACCTTTAACCGCAAAGCCAAAGGTAACTCCACGACAGGCAATTAGCGCAATCCAGAATGTAGGCGCCTACCTGGGCAGAATAGCCCTTTAGGTTCTAGTTCACTAGAGCCTATCAGGATCAAAAGGTGACAACATGGGCAAGTATTCAGGGTTCTAGATTCTAGAGCACACCCTGCACTCTAAAACCAAAAACCGTAAACTATTGCATGCAGCCACTCATCACCCAATTGAAACGATGAGCTGCCCTTTTCAAAGGGCACAAAACGGGGGCAGCTCAAATTGGCACTATTCTACGCAGGACACTTTCCGGTTCCCGCGCGCTAGCTTGGGTTGATGGTTGACGACGAACGGAGCATTTTCCTGGTGAACCCTAAGCTCAAACACCCTTAACTCTTCAACCCTAATCCCTTCAACCCTAAACCGTTCAACCCCAAAATCCTGAACCTTTCAAAGCCCCAAACCCTAAACCCTTCAACACTCCAAAACCCTATACACTTGTATCCCAAATCCTATATCTGACCGGCCCGGGGAAATGCCAAACGGCATTCACTTTGGTACGCTACTCCCGTTGTCATGCACGTGCGGCATCCGATCCAAAACCCTAAACCCTATGTGATCCCCCTAGGCCGAGAATGAAATGAACATGTTTAATTCCTTGAGTTTTACTACAATACATACTCAAGCGCATTTCCTAAGAGAATACAAACGAGAGGAAGGCATATCACGAGGCACTGGTGTTATCCACAATGGTTAGTTAGGAACATGCCCTTTATAACCTGGGTATAACATGAGCTATAGTCTAAAAACCCTTAAACTATATAGCTCACATCAGTATTGTCCTACCTCGCCCTAAGCGACCTATAAAATCATCGTATAGTCTCCTTTCCATCTCACCGCGTTCTCCAGCTGATTCTCCGTTGTTGGGATACAACCCCTGCTTTTCCTAAAGCGTATAGCGTATACACAGCCGAAAACCCTAAACCCAAAATACTCTCAACCCTAAACCCTAAACAGCCTTCAACCCAAAACGCAGGCCTACAGCAAACAGATTACACTGAAGAGCAGCAGTCTCAGGCCCACACTCACGAGAGCCGCCTGCTAAAATGGAGGGTGAAGGGTGAAGGGTTAGGGTTTAAGGGTTTAAGGGTTTAGGATGGTTCTAGGGTTTAGGGTTCAGGGTTTAAGGGTTAAGGACGTTTTAGGGTTTAGGGGGCTTTACGATCTGCGGCTTAAGGGGTTTGGGGCTAAGGGATTGGGGGTTGGAGTTTTGGGTCTAGGTTTAAGAGGGAGCATAAGGGGGGTATGCCAACATTTTGCTATAACAAAGACGCCAGTATTTTGGCGGAGTAAGAAAGACACCTGTTTATGAACCTGCCCAAACAGGATTTGCAGTTTGCAGTGGGAGGGTAGCGGCATGGAAAGGGAGAAGATTTAACGCGCAGTGACTGGGCCAGAGAGCAGGAGAACGACAGGACCACGTTTTCTGCAAGACAAGCTGAAGTTTCCAAAAACAACGTCCTTGGAGAAAGGTGGTTTCAATTTATTTCTCGGCGCCACACTGTCACACACGGGAGCCTCAACCCCTAAACCCAAAACAAGGACCCGGAAGAGAAAGAACACCATCATCCCCTCATGAAAGAGCTATTCACTTAATATACTTCAGGATGCTTTTGGCCCCTTTAAGGGGGTTGCAGGGATTTTTTTAGAGTCTAGGTTTTTGGGATGTAGGGTGTAGGGGCCTACATGATTACCATGAACATGGAACAACCAATTGGAAACTGTGTTCATATGGTCGTTAGGTAAAGCGAATACGGAATGTGGGGGCCTGAATAACTACCAAGAGCCTGCCGAAGTCCATCTCATGTACCCCATACCATACCCTAAGCCCTCAGCCCCTAAAAAACCACTAAAAACCTAAACCCTAGACCCTAAAACCCTAAACCCCTAAAACCCTAAGCACCTAAAGTCTAAACCCCTGAACCCTAAAACCCTAAAACCCTCAACCTGAAGCCGGTGCCATGACATTGCGCTTCAGCACGGCACCTACTACACCATCATTTTGAGAACTCCCTAAGGGTCCAAGTACCCAATATGCAGTTCCCTTAGAAGGGGATTTATGGGGGTATATAGGGTTTTTTTAGGGCTTAGAGTCCAAGAACCAGGTACTTGGGATTAAACCCTGAACCTAGGTTTTGGGTAAGTATATGAGCTACAGTCTAAACTCCGAGCATCCCCCTTAATAACCCCTATAATGGTCCCCTATATAATCCCTTATATGACCCCCTTTAAGGAGTTTAGACTAGGTCTCATATGACTATTAGGTACTTGGACCCCTAGGTCTCATATGACTATTAGGTACTTGGACCCTTAGGGACTCTTCATCTTGAGGCAGTTATAGGGTTTAGGGTTTAAGGTTTAGGGTTTATAGGGTTTAGGGTTTATAGTGTTTAGGCTTTATAGGGTTTCATGTTTAGGGGCCTATGCACCAAGGACCCACAATCCCAGTTTCAAAGCATAATCCCCAAACTCCCACCCTTACAATCCCTAAATTCGAAACCGAAGACTCGCACAACTTCATCACCCTAAACCCTCGTCCCTAAACCCTAGAAGCCTTCCAGTAGGTCTGCCGACAGTGGCCACTGCGCTCATCCTGCTCTCAATCTTAACGGTTTTGGGTTGGGGGCCAGGCTTCCTTCAGTTTTCCTGGGCATTGTATATAGGGTTTAGGGTTTAGGGTTCTGAATCAGACATCAAGACTCGTTTGGACGGTTTGGTATATGGTAGGTAGTTTCCCGCAATAGGGGGACTCCAATATAGGCCTCAAAATACTATAATCCTTTTTATAGGGACCCCCAAAAGGGTACCCCTAGTTTTGGGCAGACAAACCGCCATTTGGGGTGAGGTCATTCGAGTTTGACCCGAGTTTGTTTGTGCAGGGGCACTGTAATCACCTCCCTTAGCACCATTAATCATAATCCTTGTTAAGTAGATAGAATATGGCTTGGGGTAGATTATAATAATAAGATCCCCATACACCCCATATTCTATCTACTTAAGGGGACTATATATGTTGGGGAGATATAAGGGGTTGGGGGGTTATTTCGTGCGACAGGCCAATGGGCCTCCATCAGCCCGCACCAGCGAACGCATACGATTGAACAGCCGCTCGTTCGCGCCTTGAGGATGCATGCGCGGAGTGTCGGGTCTACTGCAAAAATGATTGCGACAACTTCTGGGGTGCTTGAGAGTCTGTATGTGTTGGGTACTGCGCCCACCCAGTAACAGTCTATACTAGGGGTCCTATGAAGGGCTATATATAACCATATTATAAGTATTATCCAACTGTTACTGAGGGGGGGCAGTACCCACTGTATGTGTGAGAAGCGCCGCACGGAGGAAATTGTCTTTGCACTACCCTACCTGCCTGTGAAGCTAGACTTTTAGCAGTTGCTCAGACCCAGGGCCGTGCAGCAGTTGTTTACTGCTGTGCTTGTTGAAGCAACTGAGAGCCTTTTCTGGCCTCCCTGCCCATGCTGTATGCTAGCGGAAGAAGTAAGCGAGTTTCTGAATATACCCCGACCAAACTCTATTCAGAACACCCCAAACAATCTGCCCTCGTGCTCCCTAATTACTATATCCCTGAAACCTTCAACCACCTTGTTGTACTTGACACAGCAGGACCAGGCAAGCCATAAACCCTAAACCCTTTTTTCTGAATAGTTTCCATTTTCTTTTCCATTATCCGCATATAACCCCCATGTAAAACCGTGAACATGAGTGTAACCTCTTGGGATCCTTCCTGGAATCTTGGTTTGAATGCAATGGTATACTTGAAAGAGGTCATACTTGGAGGGTCAGGGGCACTTACACATCTGGTACCCCTACTTCTCACCCTTAATTGTTATCCTACGTACTAGATCTCCTGACCCTCCAAGTAGGATATTACCTGGCTGTATTGGCTTTCAAAGACCTCGCTTCAGAACGACGCGCGTGTTTCTTTCAGAGCCAAGTGAGAGCTACTTGGGCATACTCAATGGTAACATGGTCATGGTCGAGGGCCGCACGCCAATCGAAAAGAATTCGTCCATGGAAGAAGCCCTGCGCGACGAGGGCGCATAGCAGGTGTGGACTTGCAGAAGGTAAGTTTAGAGTGTGAGCCCTAAACCCTAAACCCTAAACCCCTAAAGTCTTAACCCTAGACCCTGCGGGGAGTGGAGGATGAAGTACAGGCAGTTCAGCTTCCCTGCGATCATCCATTTATTGTTTGCTCTCCTTCTAATAAGCCAGATACCCAGAAAATCATGATATTAGGGACGTATGGGGTCATATAGGGATAATGGAAAAAGAAAGTGGAAACTACAATTTAGGGTTGTAGGGTTTAGGGTTTAAGTGTTTAGGGAAAGGTTCCCCAGAACAAGCCAGGAACCATAAAGGAGTCCTTCTGGTTATGGGTTCAAAGCAGGGCTCTACTTACTTAGATCCTCCGAGAAGTCTGGCAAGTCAGTGCGTCATGAAAGCAGACGTACCAGTTGGCGGGGACGTCGTTTCGTGGGCTTTTTGACCACTCTAAGGACAAGTCAGCATATCTGAGCATTCAGATGCTACTTGCCAAACTTTTTTTTTTGGGGGGGAGTTGCCCAAGTTCGCCCCTTTGTTGACCTTTTTTACGGGTAATTACGGGTAATTGACGACTAAGGCTGATTAAGGGTGAGTCTTGTGGGAGGGTGGTTCTCCAAGTTTAGGGTTTACGGTATTGTTTAGGGTTTCAAGTACGGGTCCCCACTGTGGCCCTCAGGCCGTGTAGGGGGATTCTGGTGACCCGTAAGGGTGCATGTGGGGTATATAGTAAGCATATAAGGATCCGACAGTTCAGGGCCCATACAGGGGGCCCATGGTTTCAACCTCAGATTTAGGGTTTAAGTTTCAGGGATTTCCTGTTCCCACAATAGCGGAAAACAACTTCGTGTACCATTCCTGGCATTGGAAACCCAAGAGGGGTGTAGAATTTAGAGTTTAGTCTTTCTTGTGGTTAGTAGGGAATATTCTCTCTATTCCCTTGTTGAGCACTAACAACAAGTTTAGGGTTTAGGGCTTGGGCATCTAACGGTTGACGCTTTCAAAGACATTGGTTTGGGGGGGATTAATTTCAACCTCGATGAGGAATCGGACCTTGCAGGGGTCGAGGGTCTCATGTTTAGAGTTCAGGATTTGGTAGTTTCCCTAAATAAGGGGACCCCAATATAGACCCCAATATACTATAGTCCTTATTATGGGACCCCTAAAAATGGTACCCTAATTTTGGAAAACCCTCATTTGAGGGTCTAGTGTTTAGGGCTTAGGGAGCGCCCCAAAAGTTCGCTCATACTTCTCACAAAATTCTTAGGCAACACAGGCGCCCTGAGCCTGAAACCTTAAATCCCGAAGCTTAAGCCCGACAACTTGAAACCAGAAACCCATCACACTCAACATCGAGTCCGCATTCCTGGAGGGACCCCAAATAGGGTTGACAGACCCCTGAGACATCCTCCTTTAAAAGGGATCCCCTCAGCCCTAAACCCACATAAGGGAAGCCCACTCGAAGGCTCAACGGACTTGGGCATTAAGGTATGGGGGCTAAGTCCCCTAATTTGGGTTGGTCTTCTTATACTTCCCTGTATAACAAACTCACTCAGCCCCTTGAGTATGCCCTAAGCCCTAGGTTTTGGACCCTAAAACCCTAAACCCTAAATCCCTAGACCGTAAATCCTAAACCTTTTTAGGATTTGGGGATCTACCTGAAAGTCTGGAGACGCCGCCTCGCACCAGAGAATTTCCAACGCCGCTTCGGTGCCTTGGGTCCTCAGCGCCAAGGCGAAGAAAAATTCTTGTTTAGGGTTTAGGGCTTAGGGTTTAGAGTTGAGGGTTCAGGGCTTAGGGTTGAAGATGTTTAGTCATAACTGGGTTCGAGGATGATGTTAGGGTAAGAGGTTTCAATTAGGAAGAACCGGATTTGGGGAGGAGTTTTGACCAAGAAGATGTTCAGGAACAACTGGGTCTGGGGTTAATGTTCGGATAAAAGCTTAAAATTAGTAAGAGCGGGAATGCGGGGGTTCTATGAGAATTGCGCAGACAACTAAACTGAGACATGAGTGGAAAGAAGAGGACTTGGTTACATCTGGACCGGCATAAGGACCCCATGACTATCCTACAACTGTTATATTTGAGGGTTCTGTCTGGGTTTAGGGTATAGGGTAGGGATTACCAAGCTCTTCTGCTTACAAACCATGAACCTGAAAGCCCAATCGATATCCGAAATCCTTTCTTAGGTTGAAACCTACTTTCAAGGACTTTAAGTTTGCACCCTGAATGTGTGTAATCCTAGGTTTTGAGTCCCAAACACCCTTATGAAGGGCCATAGTCCATGGTTTAGGGACCCAGAATCAACGGTACAAACCCCAAGGGTACAAAGGAAAACTCTCTGATACTTGCAGGCTCAGGGGACTTAGCAGGTAGTGTCTGAGTGGGCTTAAACCCTGAACCCTAAACCTTATACGCCCCCCTAACTCGGGATGCCGGCCTTGAGGCCTACAGGCCCTGAAACCTAAATGCCCAACACCAAGCAGGTAAAGGGTGTATACAGTACCTGGGGGTCAGGGGGACTTACTAAGTAGGTTAACAAGGGGGATAAATAGGGTTATGATAGAGGTTATAGGGGTTATTAACTTACTTACTAAGTCCCCTGACCCTCCAAGTAGGGTTTAGGTTCAGGGTGATTTTCGGGTTTCATGTCATGATTCATACTACAGGGTCCTAAAACTACGGGGCTTTTACTTTTGGGTCTTTGGAATCCCCTACTCAGTGGGCTTTCCCCAGACAGAGAAGAATCTGCGCGCATCACTGCCGAAGCTGCAGCGGTGGATCTGCATCCGGAAATGCAGAATGTCGCAAAGACGGGTGCAGCTAGGGTTTAGGGTTTAGGGCTGCCCAACAACTTGAAGCCTCGCTCTTCTTTCGCTCTTCTTGGGGCTCGCCGAACTCGTGCTCCAAAGCTTCAAGATCAATGGACATGATGGGGCGAGTCATGACACTGCCAGGCGCTCGGCCAGATCCAAAACACGTGAGAACTCTGTCTTGGCTGGAGAGCACCGAACGAGAACATTGACAAAGAGAAAAGGCAGACATGTCAATTGACATCACTTCTTAGGGTGTGGGGAAATTCATTTTAGGGATGACTAACAGATCAATCCAATTTTGACTCATGATTGTTGGCAAAGCGGGGAGGGGTCATAGGACCACAACAGCTTAAGGAAGGGGCTCAATAGAGACTACTAAAGGCATCCGTCCCACCATTTTCAAGAAAAGCATGAACTTCTAATAGCATACATAAAGCCGTGGTCTTGGGCAGAGCTTAGCCTGCGCTGAAATGATTCCAGCGGGAAGTTCTTCAAAATGTCCCCCAAATGCCAAGCTTAACAAGGACCCCTACAATCTGTTTGTGCTCTCCCCATATGGGGGTTTCCGAAAATTAGGGGTACCATTTTGGGGATCCCCATAATGAGGATTAACATTTGTTGGGGTCTATATTGGGGTCCCCCTATTTATGGGAATTACCAACATATTTCTAGCACCCCCCAGGGCCACCATGTTTTGAGAAACCCCAAGTGCGCAAAGTGTAGACTAATGCAATTGTGGTCCCTATGCAAGGATTGCCGCTGGAAAGGTAGCAAGATGTTGGATCATTTTCAAAAGTTGCGGCCTCTAATCGAACAGGCTGCCAAAACTTGACGTAGAATTTGGAATGCCCTCCAACAAATTACCCTTGTTAAGCCCTAAACCTTAGTTGCGGTCACCCTTCCCTTGAAACGCTGAACCCACAACAGCACCCATTGAACCCTAAACCCCCGGGCTACGCATCTGAGGCTAGGCACTTACCAGCAGAGGCTGCTTGTTGAAGCGTGTCCACACGCACATCCGTGGAAGAGCCTCTAGGGATTCAAGGTTCATGGCTTTTAGGGATGTTGAGGGTTTGAAAGGTCTTGGCGGGCTAAAGGCATGATGCAGCGGATAGGCTTAACCTTGCAATAATGAGTTCCCCTGTAGGAAGAGCATGCCGTCTCAAATGTTGAAACCTCTGAGCAATAACTTCCCTTGCGTGGAAAATGCACGCTCACCCACTAGAATCAAACATTCCCTCTGCGAGATCTTATCTATTGGGATACACATCTAAGATCAGAAGGTGGACCCTAAACCCCTAAACAAGGTAGGGATGCAAATGGGGGGGGTTCCTCTCGCTTGGCTGTCCCTGGTGTGCGATCCCTGTGATGACCCCAGTTGGCGGTGTTTTCGAGACACACCCGTGCAAGGTGCAGGGGTTGCAACTCAGCGTTTGAAGTTGATATCTGCTGCTGAGTTTATTGTGTGGGGTGGATGCTCTTGAAAAGGCATAGAACCCCTAAGCCCTAAACCCTAAACCCTAAACCCCGCCATTGCGCGGGAGAATGTGATCGGATCCCACTCTACGGATCTAGTAGTCCTGGAGCCTTGAACAAGAACCCCCCCCCCCAAACCTCATAAGCCCTGAACCCTAAATCCCAAAACCCTAAACAGCGCCTTGACTAAGAGCCCCCCTAACTCCATCCCTCCCTCCCTCTCCCTTCATGAAACTTATAGGAAGAATACTCACTTTTCAAAGTCAGTATTCTTCCTTTGAGTTCCATGGAGGGATTTTGGCCCTTGAAGACCAAGAACAGTGATGTGCTCTTAGGAAGCCCGATCTCCGTTGCTGAAAACTCTTCAAGTCATATGGGAAATGCTGAGATCATCTAGGTTACATCAATCCTTCAACCCCAGACCGCATAGTTCAGTCTTTTGGGTTTAGGGTTGAGGGTTTTAGGGTTTAGGGTTAGGGTATTCCTTGCTTGAAGTGTATATTGGGCGCGTTAGGTTTAGAAAACATCTTCCTTTTTTTCACCAAGCACGCCAAAGAAATCAGTAGTTTCAAGTATCGTTTCCTTTCTTATTAACTGATACAGTCATACCCTTTACTCGAAACCGTAGGTTCTAAACCCTGAACCTTACCCCTAAAGACCTAAGCTCTAAACGCTAAAGCCCAAACCCTGCGTCGGCCTGAAGTCGGTATCCTCTTCTGCTTCGATGCCAAGCCTAGCATACTTCAAGGAACTGGGTTGGTGTTGAGGAATCTAAATTAAGCTACCATACTCTGGGCACTTAAGCTAAGTTGCCATAATATGGGCAGAAAATCAATCATGGGATTTCCTAACCATAGTATAAAACCTGGATTTTTACAGCTTATTCGCTGCAACCCAGGAAAGGTTCTGACTCGCTTCATGGTCTCAAGTTCAGGGTTTAAACCTTAAACCCTGCACCCTAAAGGGTTTACGGGAATGCTTGGTGATTTTTTAGGGGTAACCCTTAACCCTAAGCCCTAAAACTACCCTAAACCCTAGAACCCTCGAACCCTAGAACCCTAAACCCTAAAACCCTAAAACCCTAGAATCTTAGAACCCTAAATCCTAAAACCCTACACCGTAAAACCCTAAACCCTTAGGATTCACGGCTTTTGGATTTGGTCTTCGAAGCCTTCCAGTTTGAGGCTTCAGGGGGTTCACGGTTGATCAAGCTGAGTTATACATTTTTCCGCGCGTATTTCTGACAGGTGCCCCAAGGAAGTCTACAGCCCTCTAAAGGTCTGCGTTTGGGGCTCAGGGCTTCTGACGGCCCTAAGGCTCTTGGAGCCCCCCTGGTGGGATCCTAACCCTTGGCCACAAAGGCACCACCTTGCCCTAGAAAGACGCGGCTTAGGGTTGAGGGATTAGGGGTTTAGGGGTTATGGGTTTAGGGGTTTAGGGATTAGGGGTTTAGGGGCTTAGGTTTGGGGTCCTAGGGGCCCTGACACACCTCAGGAACCCTAAGCCCCACGCCCTCAACTTTTATGAAGAGCTCACAACAGTCCTAGGACTAAAATCTCTGCGGAGGATATATGCAAGTGCATTTGGCAACAGGGGGCATAGCAACAAACTTTCACCCCAGGGCAAGGAATTTCTGAGGCAAGGACCCTAAACCCTAAACCCCTACCCGGTGGAAACCCCAAACTTACACTCCCAAGCCCTCAAAACCATAAATCGTGCGATTGGGGTTTATGGTTTAGGGGATTCGGGTTTATGGATTAAGGCCTAAGGCTTTGGGATTAAGATCTAAGGATGATAAGAGGATAGATGATGATCACATGAGAAATCTCGTGGGCAATTACATGGAGGCTGTTGTTATATAGGGGTCGTGTGGGGATTTATCTTAATCAGCACTCCTCGACCCAGACCCTTCTACTACCTGGTGCTTCGTATGGAATACTTGGGGGGTTGGGGGGTTTGGTAAGCACATTAATAATCCCTATAAGCCACATAGTATCCCTAGCTATCCTCCTTCTTAACCTACTGGAGAAGCGCGCCCGAAGGCCCATTCCCCCATTCCGTACTGAGCGTCGGGAACCTCATAGTCCCCCTTAAGTAGATAGAATACGGGGTATATGGGAATCTTATTAAAATATGCCCAAAGCCATATTCTATCTGCTTCAGGGGGACTATAAACCCTAAGCCCAATGCTCATACAGCAGCCTCAGTAAACCCTTGCCAAGGAACGCCGCTGGATCTTCCTCGCCGATTTTTCGTGTTCCAGCAGTCTTCGGACAAAGGTGGATTGGACCTAGGAAGGTGGGCGCAAGAGCTTATACGGTTTAGGGTTTAGGATTTAGGTTTTAGAGTTCTGGAGGCTTACCTTAAGGCTCCTAGGACTCTAACGGGCTTGCTGGGGGATGGTCTGGGCTTCAGGGGCTAAGGTTTGACATCCCACGAATGGCGGTCCAAGAGCCTTAGGGTAGTACTTGGGGTTTAGGGCTTCGGACCTTTAGGGTTCTTCGCATGCTGCCGCCTACGGCAGGTGGCCATTACAACTCCTACATAACCTCTAGGAGTAGTCCATATGCCCACCCCCATCCACGGTTGAGGTTTGGGTGCTGCTTCTGTTCGAGGAGGTTAGGGTTGGTGCCCTGGCTTTTGGGAGGGCCAATTTAACGGAAACAGGAGAAGCACGTGCACAAAACCCCCCCCACCCCCTAAAAAGAAACGCCCCGACATGGTACCATTATACATGAGGAGTCTGTATTATCAGGGGGGCCGGAGTGTCTATTATCAGGAGGAGGGGATTGCGGCCCTCGACACGCACAATGGGATGTGATGTTTACAAAGCTTTCCAAAAACAAACGCCCCTCCTCTTCGTCCTTCCTCCCCAGCTTTGCCAGCAAGTCTTTGACTCCGATGGTTGGGTCACACGGTTCAGGGTTAAGGATTTAGCGCGCTTGAAATAGTTCAAATGATAACCCGGGCATTAGGTGAGAGATGTGTGAGCAGCAGATAAGGTCTGCGATCACAATGCAGGAGGCTCCGTAAATGGGCCTATCCAACCCGCTCGACCTACCCAACCAAAATCTGAATTCCCTAGTCTCATGGACGCTAAAGTTGGCCTTAAGGCCTTTCACATCTGGGCTCGCCCTAAATCCTAAACCCTAAGCCCCGAAACGCGTTCCCGCAAAAAAAAGCTCCATGTTCAGGAGGCTTGGAGGCTTTGGTGAGAACTACCAGGTCCAAAGCTTCACGTGTTCAAGGTTTGAGCTTAGGATTTAGGACTTTGGGTTTAAGGTTTAGGGAATAGGATGTAGGGCTTGAGGCCTAAGTGGCCTTCCCTGTAAGGGATGTGTCCTACATGTTGATGAAGTAGTTTAAGAAGGAAGTGGGGCATGTAGGGTGCAGGTGGGGTTTATTGGGCTCAAGGTCTTGGGATTTGGGTCATGAAGTTTGAGACTTGGAGGCCGGGATTTAGGTCTTAGGGTTTGAGGCTCATAGGGCATAGGGTTTAGGGTTTACAGCTTAGGGCTTAGGATCTGCGCCAATGCTGATGGATAACACCGCCTTGGTGTCCTTTCCTTCCCTAGTTTCGAAGTTACCGTTGCGCGCAAAGGAAGGTATATTCCCAAACTCTGCACATAAGACAGACCCTAAGAAGGACTCCCTAAACCCTAAACAAAAGGACCTTTAGGATCCCTAAATAATTTTCACTATTTTTTACTATGACTATTTTTACTGTGACTATCATTACTGTTATTACTAGTACTAATACTATTCTGCTTTCTATCCCTAAAGGACCTTTACATCAACCCACATATCTCATCTTGAGGGCAGTCTCAGGCCCAAAAGGCACGGGCACTCCCGAAATATTCTGAGAGCCCAATGTTCAGGATTGAGGATTAAGGTGTGTAGAGTCTATAGTCCCCCTCAAGTAGAAAGACTATGGGGTATATGGGGGATCGTATTATAATATACCCAAAGCCATATTCTATCTACTTAAGGGGACTATAAGCTTCAGGGGTTAGGCCTTGAGGTCTTGGGAAGTCGAGTTTGGAAAAGTGCTGACGAAAAGAAATCCTGCACCCAGCAATGGTCGCACTTTTGCGCTACGCGCACTCATAAATTGAGGGTTTGCCAACAGGAAATCCTGTAGACAGTGTAGACTTCGCCCTCCAGCCCTTGACTTATCGGCTGTCAGCATGGAATAGAGGAACGCATATAGTAGCCCTAAATCACCCGCAACTACAAAAACTGGTTTCCAGACCCCAAACCCCAAACCCTAATTTCTGAACAATACATTCTATTATTAAAAATAGCTTCAACCCTACACCCCAAACCCTAATCCCTATAAACCCTAAATTCTAATTACTAACGGCCCGCAAGTTCAAGGCGCTGTTGGTCACCACCCAACCTCCGGCCTCCCACTGCGGCCACAACTTTTGTTTAGCGGCCGGCATCTAGGGGTTTAGGCTTGGATTTGGGGTGATTTTTAGGGGTTCGGGGGCTTAGAGTTTAAAGTTTAGGGTTCGAGGGGTTTCGGGTGGTTTAGGGGTTTGGGATTAGGGTGATGGGTTTAGCGCGGTGACTTAAAAAAAAAGACATACAAAGAAGCTTAGTGTTAGACGTGTTTTCGAACAGCCGTGCCAAACTTAATGGACAAAAGAACGACGTCTGCACTAAGCAGGAGCACGCAGCTGGCGGAGGTCTAGGCAGTTCGTAAAGTCTACATCTACCTATACAGCAGGGCCCTCCTTGTACCCTTAACTCGACTCATATGGCCCTTAATAGTCGGTACTGAGGCCCCAATATCATGGATTCCCCTACCCCCATTAGACTACCCCCTGGGTTCCCCCTTAAATACAAATTATTTAGGGATTGTTAGGCCTAATTAATGGTAAATAAATGTAAATAAGGGGAACCTGGGGGGTAGTATAGAGGGGACGTTGTAGGGGAACCCATGATAATAGCGGGTAGGTGGAGACCTAAACCCTAAACCCTAAACCTGGAGGGTCTATACAAAGACAAAAATCTCCTGCTGCCTCGCATGTCCTTCGGCATGCCAGGTAGCGCGAGTAACAGATTCTGGCAGGTCGAGTTGGGGTTAAACCCTAAACCCTAAATCCCCAATCTTAAAACCTAAACCCTAAACCCTCAATCCTGAATCTTAAACCCTATAAACCCTAAACCCCATAGGCATTGACCTTGAGCCCAGGGTTTTGGGTCCAGGGTTTATAGGGTTTAGGGCTCGAGGCTTATGGCGTCTTCGTGTTCAGGGCTTTTTTGCAATTTAGGGCTTTTAGTGCTTTGGCAAGTTTACGGTCCATAAGGTTTCGCAGTGTCTTAAGGCAATTCCTGTGGATAGCACATGTAGCTGAATCGCGTTGGACATCACATGTAGCCGAAACCTTTTGAGCCCTCAGCTAGAACTACACCTGGATGAGGCTTCGTCTACTGACTTCCGCAGGTGATGTAGATGCGTCAGCTATCCAAACAAATCTGGATTTGCCAGGTTCCATGATGCGTCCGGGAACTGGTGCCTTTGTATGCATAGCGTGTGATAGCCATGTCCAACGCCAGAAAAAACCTCCCAAATAATGAATCCCTCGCCCCCCCTCCCGAAAATGTATTTGCAAAATATTTGGGTGAGAGGGGTTTGTTATGAGAGCAGGGGGCTGTAGTCCCCCTTAGGTAGATAGAATATGGGGTATATGGGGATCTTATTATAATATACCCAAAGCCATATTCTATCTACTTAAGGGGGACTATATTGTTAGGGGGAAGGGGATTAAGATTGAACCTCGTCTGCCAGAGTCACATCAAGGCTTGCCAGCCCGGACAGGAAACAGCTTACTGCCGCACTTAGGCTTGGCAAGTAAGGCGCAAGTAGGCTTCCTGGTGCTTAACCCCAAGGGTCCAAGTCCTCAAATAATGGGATTTTCGGCCCCCAAGTACCTGTATCTCAAGGGTTTCATGTGCCTAAAACCCCGTTACTTGGGTACTTGGACCCTTAGGGTAAGGGAGGGAGGGGGCGTGGATCCCAATCACTCCTACAATAATCTTTCTATACTTCCCACATGTACCCCTATAATGGTACCCACATTCATTCCCCCCTCCACTTAAGCACCAGTAGGTAGATGGGAGTTTCAGACAGAAAAGGGGAGGTCACCTCTTTCATGCACCTTCAAGACTACGATCCTTCTTGTAGACGTCCCCCCAAAGACGGACCTCTCAATTCATGACAACCCCAGGTAACTGGCGAATAAATCGGAATCTGGGCGGTTCCGCTTCTAGCAGACGCCGATCAACAAATGTCAATTTCCAAGTGTTCAGCTGTCGACATGCTGCCCCCGTTCCAAGACGGAGCTGTTGCCACCGGAAAGCAACCTAACCTATCAAGAAATTTCTTCCACTCTAAAACTTAGGGCTCTACATTGATGCCAACAACCACTACGTTATAGTCAAAGTATTTGGAACCTAAAATCTGTTATACGCTACTTGGAAACATACCCGCTACACGCACCTCATCTGGATCCACCTATTTTCACCATCCACGCTCCGGTCAAAAATTCCCGCCCTCATCCCGCCTCCAGACATATAATACCCCAATCATCAACGTGGGTGATTGTCAAAATTGTGTCCCTTGTTGGGTACCCTAAATATTAGGTGCCGTATTATGATAGGGACCCCAAAAGGGACCATAATTTTGACAACCACCCATGTATTGGGGGCAGCTTCTACCCGGAAAATCGACAACTTACCGTGCTCCTCTAGAGGCCCAGTTTCTCACAACAGTGCTGTGATGTAACTTCTGGTTCTCTTGTGCAGAAAGGGGTTTCTCAAACACCGTCCCCCGCAATAAACCGGAGAAGAACATATACCTTCTAATGAAGAGCCCAAAATTAACCGGTTTGCATCTCCCCGGACACTAAAAAATCTGATGAGCAACTCTAAACCGCATCGGCCTATAGCCAACGGGGGTCAAGGCTTGACTAGGGCTTAGGGGTTACGTGCATCAACAACTGCTATACAAAGTCTGAAGGATTGAATCGCCGTTCTGGCACCATAGAACTAGACTGAGAAAGAAGGCGGGATACTCCCTTAGGGTTTCGGATTTATGGTACAGAATCCCTGCCGGGAACCCCCAAATGCTCTCGTAATCCATAGTTATATATCCCTAGGAGCTCCATTTTGCAACCTACAGCTACGTTTTCATACTAATCCAATACCGTAGGCTTCTGGAGAGACTTGCTACTAGTACTCGCAGAGTGGTGAGAGGTGGCGACCGACATCGGAGGCCCCTGAGGGGGCCCCCATTGGAAGTCTGGAAAAGGACTCGGACATTCTGATGCATATATGCAGACACCCTTACATTTGCAAATGCCCCAACTCCCACTGTTCTATCTTCACACGCGGAGAGCACCCTTCAACCTTAGATCCTGCCTATTGAAACTCACCAAAACACAAGCCGCCACCTTTCCCCACGCCAATAGGGTTCAGGTAGGCTTTAGGGTTTATGGTATGACTTGACTATACAAAGGTTACCCCTAACTGGGTCGCTTCAACGTTGGACTTCGGTGTCTGGCTGTAAGTCACTCCTTAGCAATCGCGAATTGGTTTCGGCATATGTGGGATCCTAAGCCTCAAGCTTTAGGGTTTGGGGGGGGTGCGGGCCCTTAATCCGTTGAAAGGGTTTTATGAGTATGTGGGATTTGCGATGTACCATTGATACCAAAATCCTGCATGACCCTAGACTACCTCACACCTTTCAAACTCTGATGTTTGAGTATCGCATGGCACTTTTTGTAGTGTTGAAATATCATCCACGGGCGCTACTTAGGCCTAAGTGACAGTGCTACCATGGGTAAGCTTGCAATGGTACGAATTTGCCTTTTCAGCTGATTTTACTGATTTTACTGCTTCTTACAGTTCGGAAGGACCACCGTAAGTCCCTACGGCCCTACATCCTATCTCAAGCGGCTTAAACGGACCATATTGAGTGTTAGGAGGACCCCCGCCCTGTAATAATGCTATAATAGGAATATAAGAGGACCCCAATATAATCCTTATTCTGCGTTATGGCCACTACTACTGGGTCGGTGGGGGGTCCACCTAAGGTATGGATTTTGCGCTTCCGAACTAACGGTCGTATTGGCCCACAGGCGGGAGTTCGCTGAATTTACGATGGTTTGGCAATTTACCTCTATGGTTCTATGGGCTACGATAAGCTTGGCACGTACCATTAGAATTTCATGATTCCCATGGGCGAAGACAGCGCGTTTTGCAGGTGCATTTGCCTAAACTCCAACCCTTAACCCTATACAACCTCCGACCCTGCACGTTACACCGTGTCTAATCCTGTGATTTTTTTGCCAAGTTGCGGCATGTTGGGCACAGTGCGTCTTGTTTGCCAGAGGCGACCGACCAACGAGCGATACACCTGCTACCGCCGGCTGCTTGAAGAGGTGCACACAAACGCATGGGAACCCTTGAAGGTTCAGGTTCGGGGTTTAGGACTCGGTTAGGACCATGGGCGCCTAACATGGCCCCCCTGTGTTTATTGGGTCCAAAGCTATGGGCCCTTGATTGGGTGGGGCTTCATAAGATGGATGGAAGGCAAATATTGGAAAGAGCCGGAGATTAATGGCCCGTACTAGCGGCTTAGACTTAGAATTTCTGAGGATATGTGCAGATGTGCATGCAGCGGGCGCACTGCAGGTGGCAACGCTCAGCAACCCAAATCATGGGCAGAGATCGCTGACCGGAACTCAAACATATATAGAAAAACAACATCATTGGCTCTAACATTTGCTGAAGGCTATTCTTTTACCTTTTTTGGAGGTTCAGGCAAGTGTCGTGTTTGCTTGACAAGGCCGGTGTTCAACCTTACAAATGGAGTTGCCACCTAGCTCTTGCCGGCTACGTGCACACGAAGGTAGATTTGTGGGCGCAATGAAAATCATTCTTCAAGGCACTATGGAGATTAACTCATCAGCTGTAAACTACTTGAAACAGCTAGGTTCAAATCGAGTTGTTTTTTGTTGGTGGCTATGGTTTTACAAGGTTCTGGCACACTGCGGCTCTCATAGCTGTTGATTGACAGAGCGTTGCCAGCTGCCTCGCCTGAATGCTGAACATGTTTGATTTTAGAGGGGATCCTGATGTCGCTCATGGGCCTATTGTTTTACTTTTATTTCTGCCTGACCTTGGCTCCTACACGAAACTATAGATGAAGGGTTGAAAAAGGGAAAAAAGCTCAACCCTAAACTCTAGAACCTGAAGCCCTAAACCCTGAAAAGCAACTAAAAGCCTTTACCCTCACCCGTGGCTCTTCATGAGCTGTCGGCCTGCTTCCTTGGAACACCTGGGATCGACCCAAGCAAGCCTGCGGAGGACGACCTGGAGGTCCTAGTAACCCTACTTATCCCATTTAGTAGCCTACTTACTACGTCCCCCTGGCACTCTAAGCAAGAAGAATCTAGCCCTTTAACACCTTTCCCCTCAAATATGAACCCTAAACCCCAAGCCCTAAACCCTAAACCCACACTTTCATTCCCCCAGGCTAGTGCCGTGTCCTCAGAACATCAGGTTAGCTGTCTGTTGAGAACCCTGAGGCTCCAGGTAACACAAGGGCTTAAAGTTTAGGGTTTAGGGTTTAGGGAACTTATAGAGCCGTAGTGTGACCCTAGGGCTTAAAGTAGCCCAATGTAGGCAATATCTATAGACTTTCGGGCCCGATGTAGGTATTATCTATAGACATGGAGCCTTAGGGTAACTGCCCCCCCACCCAGCCCGGATGCCCAAAAGACCCGGGCGGGCCTTTCGTGGAAGACGTGGCGACAAGGCAGAACTGCAACCCGGCTGTGGGTCTGAAAATCTTCTAAACAGCATGGGCAGGTCTTGTCGGTGGTGGCCGTGACACCTCAACACTACGTGGCACTTTTGACCCTTAGGCACCTATAATAGGAGTATAAGGGACTCCCAAAGGGTTAAGGGTCTAAGGTCCAAGCAAAGTCCAATGGAGAACAGATTGAGATTAGGGTTTAGGGCTTGGTCCTCTCTTCAAAGAAATCCCCGGTGCCACACCCCTAAATAGACGGGAATCTTGCATTGAGGACACCGTAATGATGACCCAGTGGTTGGGGTTTCATGGTCTACCCAGACAGACACAGCAGCATATGTCACACCCACCAATGGGGATAGGGAAGATCCCTACATGCATTCACCACCACCTTTTTAAAACCCGAACTGCCTCATGTATGAACTGGGAATATCTCAAAATACAGGTGACCGGACACTAAGGACATATGAGGGTTATGAATTAATTATATAGGGGTTTATTTCGGGACCTGTATAGGGATCGCCTTGCCGATCTTCCAAGTCAAGAAACCAAACCACTTTTCTAACAGTGCTCTGGACGCCGGACATGTCGGGGACTTCCCCTGTTGCCAACCATTCGACTGCGCCGTCCTTCATCAAAAAGAGGAATATCGGTATGTCTAAGGTATAGGGATCCATGCCTGCACCTCAAAAAAAGGTTTTGGGTTTAAGGTCCAACCCTAAATCCTAAACCCTAAATCCTAAACACATGCTGAATAAAGAGCCCCTAAGCCCTGAAGCCTAACAACCTTTTCTCGTAGGAGCCCTTAGAGGTTTGGGGAATGAAGGTTTCTAGTAACTGTCCCTTTTTTGGTAATCCCTGTTATAGAGATTCGTGTATTGTCAAACACTTAAAAAGCAAGATGGCTTCAGTTACCTCAACCTCAACAAGGACCCTATAACTATCATATGGAAGGCTGCCTTTCATCACAAAGGTCGTCCTTTGTGATGTACGGCATCTAATATGTAGGCCAAAGGGGACCACAGTTCTGCCAGTCTATCATATGAGGAAAGATTGCGTGCGATTTTTTTTTGGGGGGAGGGTTCGGGCTGAGCTTATTACGTTATATAAAAGGGCCCCAAAGCCCCAAACCCTAAACCCTCAGAGGGCTCAAAAGGTGAAATAATGCTAGGTGGGCTAAATGATCCTTATTGTGAATTCGACTATATCGGGGTTTAATTCCTTCACCCCACCTACCTTCATCCCAACTGTTTGAGCCCCCTGAAACCCCAAAGCCCTCAACAGTGAACTGCCGGAGTCCTGATTCATGATGCGCATGTACTTGTAGTCCAAGGGCTGCGATGCAAGTGAGCTGAACCTTGCTCGGGCTTAGGGATTTGGGGGTTTCCCAAAATTGGGTACCTTTTGGGGGTCCCAAAAACAAGGAGTCTAATATTTTGGGGTCTCTATTGGGGTCCCCTTCTCTGGCCAAACTACCATTTAGGGTTTAGGGATAGGTTCCTTGGGAAAGGGACCCTTGAGTAATATAAGGAAAAAATGCAGGTAAGTAATTTTCCATACCGGCCATTTTGGGAACAGGACTTTTTGTCCAAATCTTATACAAGGCTGATCTGTCAGAATACACAGTTTGCACCCATTAGCTTGTGAGATTTAGGATTTTGGGTCATGTCCCTAAACCCTAAACCTTATGAGGCTTCGAGGCCGGGTCCCATATCAAAAATGACTTGATGCCCCCCTGGACAGGATGCCCTGAAGAGGGACGATCCTTTCAATCACAGCCACCAGTGTATGGTCCCCCTTAAGTACATAGAATATGGGGTGTATGGGAGAGCTTACTATAATACACCCAACGCTATATTCTATCTACTTAGGGGAACTATAAGGCTTAGGGCTTAGGATATCGGGTTGCAAGGTTCATGCCTCATGACGCCTGACGCCGGGAATGGGGACTCCCTTAGAATCTGCTTATATGACAGCCCAGAAAAGGTGCGCGGAAAGGTACACGTTCAAATACCGTACAACCTAAACCCTAAACCCCTAACCCCTAAACGCCTAACCCCTAAACCCGAAACCCCTGCTGCAAAGCTAGTTGCTCAGAGGACGCCCAAATGCAGCTGCGCTCCTTCCTGAAATTTTGAGATTCAGGGGATTTAGGGCTTAGGGTTTAATGGTTTAGGGTTTAAGGTTTAGGGGTGTAGGGTTTAGGGGTAACAATTAGAAACTAAACCCCCAACCCTAAACCCTTAACCGTGTTGAGGACGCTTTTGGATTTGGAGTTCGGCGCGCAAGGTCTGGCAGGGTAAGGGTCTAGGATTTGAGCTACAGTCAACATTGGGTACTGCCCCCACCCAGTAAGAGTCTATGTTAGAGGTCCTATTAAAGGCTATATATAACCATATTGTAATTACTATCCAACTGTTACTGAGGGGGGGGCAGTACCCTGAGTCAACACAATCAACGGACGCGGGTTCCTCATTGAGGCTTACATTTTGGACTATACTGAATGACACGAGGGACACCTGTGTCCACAGTTCAGGGTACCTTAAAAAGGCTGATATTGACAGCAGCTGATATAGGGAAACCCTAGACCCTAAACCCCTAAACCGTCGATCCCCAAACTAACAATTCCTAAACCCTTTATATCCTGAATCCCTAAACCCGAACTCCCTAAACCCTAAACAGGGTAAGGATTCAAGATTCGGGATCTGGGGCTTGAGGCCTAGGATTCAGGGTCAGGTCGATGTGGAGTTCCAGCTGTAGGGTGTGGGATAGTGAGTGGGTTGGTTGGTTCAGGGCTTAGGAATTAGGATAGTGACTGGGTTGAGGGCTTGGGGGTCTGGGGCGTAGAGGTCTTGGCTTTTAGGTTTTCTAATTATTTGAACTATCAGGCAATTACTAGGAGGTCATGGTGGAGAGATGCATGTCGCCAACTTACCCGCAACAGTGAAATCTCGCCCAAGCATGCTTATATTTCAGTGCTTGCCCGGACCTCAGCAGGCATAGCAGTCTCGAAGGTATTGTTCTCTAGTGTGAATGAATACTACTTATCTCGCCACGCGGCAGCTTGATCCCCCCCATCAGATTAAGGACTCTATGAGTACAACATGAGCCACAGTCTAAACTCCTTGTATCCCCCTTAATGTCCCCTACAGTAGTCTCGTATATAATCCCTGATATATATATATATATATTCTATCTACTTAAGGGGGACTGTACCCACTTCTAAGGAGTTTAGATTATGGCTCATATGCCTATTATAATGGGGTCCTGACTACTCACTGGGGGTTGGGGTTACCACGCGGTTTAGATTTTAGCGGCGCCATCCTGTAAAACAAGCTTTGCTAAGATGTGCATTGTACTTTCCTCCGCTCTCTTGTGTTTGCACCTGGGCGGGGCCATACTCCATTCTGGCACAAACTTGCAAAATCTTTGCCCTGAACAAACCCTAAACCCTGCAGCCCAAACCCTACAGCCCTAACCCTAACACGGAACATGCATAGGGTAGATCCGGGTAGACTCCCAAAAGCCCCCAAACAGAACAAACACAGTAGGAAGAACGCCTCCAAGAGGGGTGATACAAGGCAACCCAAACATTCTGCTAAACAAATATACTATAGTAGTTTCCATGTTATTTTCCATTATCCCTAGATAACCCCAATATACTAAGAAGACCCTTATAACCTTTTAAACCCTAAACCCTAAGCCCTAAACTCTTTTTTGCGAACCCTGGCGATGCACTAAACCCCTTTTTCCCAGCGCTAGTTTGACCGCCCAAACCCCTACACCCCTAAACCTTAGCCCCGAAATAGTCAATCCCTAAACCCTAAACCCTAAACCCCGAACCCTAAACCCTAAACCCTAAACCCTAAAGGATGCTTCACTTCAAGCTCGAGTTTCGACCCTTTCGCGTGATCACTGGAGCGACCGCAGACTGTGGAGACGAGTCCCACCAACAGCGCGATGCCCATGAGTATCGTGACAACTAAGCTGGGCAGACCTAAGGCTCAGGGTCTAGGTCTTATAGGGTTTAGGGAATTAGGATTTGCGTAGGTTTTAGGCTTTAGGTTTTAGGGTGTAGCTTTTAGGGTTCAATTAGGCTTTAAGGGTTTAGGGTTTTAGGGTGGCATGCTCATGAATATAAGGACGGCTAAGCTGGGCAGACCTCACTTGCAATGCTGGGAGCCTTTTAGTTTGAGGTCTACGCTGGGAGTACACTATAGGGACGTAACTACTTGAAGAGGGAAAACGGACACTGTTCAAAGGAGGCACAAAGAGATTGTGTTCTCAACTTTCTACAGGTGCGTTTTGGAGAGTGGGCGTTCGCGGTACATGGTCTGGCGAAACAAATCCGCCTACGGACGCGGTGCAATTTCGGAGGCGTGTAGGGATATATGTCGTAATATACAAGGTGTAGGATTTTGAAATGGAGAAATCAGATAGTACTGTACTGTACAAGAAACTGGCACGTGAAATGGAAACTGGGTTCATGTAGTGGGTATTGTCAGGGTTACGACGTAAAAAAAATGATAGCTTGTCAGAATGTTGCTCCCTTCTGGGGTGCCATTTGAACATGTACGCCCTCATGTATAAGACGCCTCAAGAGTAACCATAACGTTGATAACCTTAAACCCTAAACCCTACAGCCTAAACAAGGACACTGGGGTATCTAAGAATTGTGATCCCAACTTCCGCTTCTTAGGATTCTCTAGCACTGCTTTAAAAAAGTTACATCGGAGCTATGGTCTAAACTCCTACCCCCCCCCCCCCCCTAAATAGCACCTGTAATAGTCCCCTATATACTCCTCGATTTAACCCCATTTTAAATGGTTTAGACTGTTTCTTCCAATTTTTCCATGCACCCTACCAAGGAGCATATAACTTATTGAAGGCCTAGAGTATTTGGAGCACCCTACCTTGAATTGCGGTTTCTCGTGCCTTTGTGCCAGCGGACTCTTAGTTCTCTATGTGGTGAGCTGCAGAAGATTTTTTTTGGGTCAGGGATTAGGGTTTAAGGTTCAGGGTTTAGGATTAAGGGCTTAGAGTTTAAGGTTTAGGGCTTTCCGGCAATTTGGGGCCGCCGAAACCACGGAGGGACTGTGCAAAGTATCTGCTGACGAGAGGGCGCTACACTTGTGATATGTGGGGCTTAAGGCAAAAGGCGGAGGGGGTATTCTGGCAGCTCCCTGCAGCACTTCAGAGCTAAGAAAGAGCAACTTACTTGTATCTGCTCATCCGTGGTCTGCCCTCAGCCACCACAGTGTCAGCAAATGCTTGGCTGCATGGAATTCTGGGAAGGGTGACGATTAAGCTGGATATCGCCGTGAACATATGAAACATTTAGCTGCGTGCGGAAAGTCAATACAATTGCAGAAGAAATAACGACAATAGTGGCCATAGTGAAGCCCTCAACTCGAAGCCATGCATCCTGAACCTTAAGAAACCCACACTCAAAACCTAAACACCCCAAATGGTGGATTGCAGTGAGTCAAACAGCCAAAAGCTACACCCCCCTAAATCCTAAACCCTAAACCCCAAACTCGAAACCCTAACTAGTAATTCCCATTTCATTTTCCATTATCTCAATATAGCCACAATATAACCCCAATATAACATGGCCAAAATACACCCATACACCCTAACCCCATGTAATCACGCGCCCGGTAGCTGGCCCTAGCAGGCATCGTAGCCAGGAGAATGCCCAAGACACCAACGAGGGAAAGGAGGGCCATGGTAATGGCAGTGATAACTATGGCCTTCTTGTGGGGTTTAGGGTTTAGGGATTTAGGGTTCTAGGATTTAGATTTTTGGTTTAGGGTTTGGGGCAAGCTTTAAAAAGGATTTAGGGGAGGGTTCGGGTTTGGGGGTTTAGGAGCTTAGGGTTTGGAAATTTGGAATCTTGAGCAGGGGTTTAGGGGAGGGTTTGGGTTTAGGGGTTTGGGGGTTTAGGAGCTCAGGAAGGGTTTAGGGGAGGGTTCGGTTCTAGGGGTCTTGGGGGTTTTGCAGCTAAAGGTTTGGAGTCTACTCTTTGTTTACGTTAGATTGGGACTGTGTTGAGGTGTATAGGCAAGAGACAAAGACACCACCAACCTCAACAACTTCTCAGGGTTTAGAAGGACACCACAAGCTGTGGCCAGTGGACTTCTCCAAACCAACATTGAATCCCCAAGAGGATGCATGAGCGAGTTAGTGTCACCTGAAGTGGAGCCTCTATATATGTATATGTGTACATATATATATATATGCCGTGAACCCTGAACGTGAAACCGGGGTTCTGTGCTAGACTCGAGACGGAACCTTTCACAGAGATTCAGCCGCCATCACGTGGAGGTCAATTTTGAGACATCCCCTGGAAACCCAAGAAACCCAGTATATGAAATCATCTAGGTCGCTATATCCATCTTCTGGAACTCACAACCCATACGCCCTTCTGAAACTATCGTGGCTTTAAGCCGGTCTGAGGTTTACCGGGCTAAGCTACATAAGGAAGAGTAGTTTGGAACAGCGCGCGTGCAGCGAGAAAAGGAAACTCGAAGAAGAAGGGGCACAAGCTTGCAGTCCAGTCTTGTAGAGAGCGTGCTTAGAATAATTCGTATCTCGGTGTAGATTTCCAATCTCCAAGTTTGAAGCCCCAAGCCTGAAAAATGAAGGACCCCGGACCCCGGAAAACAATGAACCCCGAAGTCAAAAACCCTGAAGTGCGAGATCTCTGTTCCCTGAAAAATCGCTCCAGTTCACGCTGCGCTGTTCCACTTGGTTATCCATTGCTGAACCCCAAACCCCAATGCAGACCTTTGAGAGCTCATCTAGATTGTCAATGGCCTTTGTGTTGTAGTGCGTGATGTAGGACATCGCGCGAGCAAGTTGGGACATCGTTCTTCTTGCTTCTCGCTCCCTACAGGAGTGAGATAAGAAAAGCCAGTGACATCCGCAATTCCCCCTGACGTTCTTGAGGATAAGCGAATTTTCGGAACTATGGAACTACATGCCTAATGATCCGCCACATGTTTTGGCCGCTCATGGCCTACTCCCATATCCCTGAGCCAAGCGCGACAAAGGAATGATGCTATCCTCCAATCTGGGACAGCTTCATGCAACTAGGCTTGAGGGCTTAGGGTGCGGGTGGGGTCAGCTAAGGGCCTGGGAATGTATCCTTTGTGCACTGGCCGCGCAAAGCGAGGCATACGTGGGGGAGTCAAAGGCTCATGTGCAGTCTCGCTTCATGAGCACCGCGCACGAACATCACGGTTTTGTTTTAGGGTAATAGGGTAGGCAGAAGTTGAACCTTTAATGCTGCTGTACTCCTTTTACAGCCGCCCGTTTTGGCTGCATGTGAGCATCGGTTTCCTTGCGCAGCCCAAACCCCAACCCCAACCCTCATCACCGCTCCAACAACCATTCCAAACAAAACGGTCAGCAAGTTGCCTCGATACACACTAAAGCCTCTATTTGAGCCCAAACCCTGAACACCTCATAACCCTCGTGCTACTTCCGCTGCTTTTGACACTCTCCTTGAGATGACACAACGTTCTTGCAAAAGCAACTTTTTTGGGGATCTCCACACCCAGCTCAAGATGCTCAGGCCATGGCTAGAAACGCTCGAAACATGAACCTATCCATCTATCCCTGACTTTAAAAGCCTAAAACCCACTTTGGGTCCTAAAGTCAATAAATAGTACCCTAGAACCTGGGGATCTAAGTCTATACGTACTACCTACTTTGGGTCCTCAAGTCTATGCATGGTACCCTAACCCTCAAAATCTGAACCCAAAATACCTACTTCGGTTATTTTGTTCTCCCATGGTCTGTTAAGGGGCCGAAAACCCAAATCCTAAACCCTAAACCCTATGTAATCGCGAGAAGTTGAGAAGATTCATCTCCTTCGGTCCTCAAGGACCTCTGTAATGACAAGTACAGGGCTTGCTTGGAGGGTCGTTGCTTAGTGAGTAGGTCAAGAACCCTTATAATCCATTTGAGATATAGTCTAAACTTCTCAAAGCGTGGTTCTATCAGGGATTATGTAGGGGAGTACTTTAGGGGTTATTAGGGGGATACCAGAAGTTATCACTATAGCTCATGTAGTAACCCTAGCTATCTCCCTTACTAACCTACTTACTAAGACCCCATGACCGTTCAAGTAGGGTTTAGGGCTTCCGGAATATTCTAGTGAATTTGCCTGATATGACGGGAGTGCGCATTTTGGAGACAGATAGAAGCCTGCGTTTGAAAAAGACGTGCGGACCCCAAAAGTCCTCTCTAGTCCTGCTCTAGCAACAAACTTTAGCGTTTAGAGTGATGATGCAGAACCCTTCAGAAACCCATAGGAATTCCCGGCACCAATATGTTCTCCCCACCCTCCCCTCGCGCCGGGAAAAAAAAGCCGCACCCTGAACCGCACACCCCAACAATTCACCCTAACCTTACACCTAAAGCCTGTGTAGATCTTAAACCTACACCACCTACAAAGCTTGCACCTAAACCCTATCTATACCTTTATACCAAAACCTACACCCTACATGATCCTAAAATCCTGAAACCCTATAAAAGCCTTCAGCCTCAACCCTATATGCCCTACATACAGCCTAAACCCTAGAATTAGACGCTACTTGGAGGGTCTAAGCCCTTTTGCATCTGGGCTCGCACTTCACCCTTTAACCCTAAACTGACTTCCGGGCCCCCTGCAATGTGATCGTCAGCTCCTAAAGTGACGATCGTCGGCACCTTCAGATCCTGGGCTGTTTAGGGCTCGTAATTGGCTTTAGGGTTGAGGATTTAGGGTGTAGGGTTGGGGATGTAGGGTTTAGGGCTTAGGGTTTAGGTATTTTGGGTTTAATTCAGGATTTGTGGGTTTAGGATTTATGTGTTTAGCGTTTAGGGGTTTAGGGCTCAGGGTTTATAAAGCCGCTGAGGGGCCAGCGAAGACTACACTCCTTTTGAAAGAGGCCTGCGTGGGGCTCCATGTTAGTTTGCAGGTTAGCATTCGGGATTGTGGCTTTCACGCTTCGGTGTTCCCCGCAACTTCATCCACATAAATCATGTTCTTGGGGTGGTATAGCCAAGTAAGATTCAAGTGTTAATGCAACGCGACTAAGTAGGATATATTCACTCTACAAGCGCATTCTTCACGTCATTCTGTATTGGAGACTGCCGCGTCCCAGGTAACATTGAACAAGGTATTTCCCCTAGATCCTCTCTTGAAGGCCCTAAACCCTAAACCCATTAATTACGATCCCTATTATCATCCCTATTAAGGGGTCAAATTATTTGGGGTGACGAAATTGCATGCACTATAGCCACTCAAGCGAGACCGGGGAGACCAGTAGCTTGCACCTTCGACTCCAGGTCGACGAATGTTCTTGTTGGTTTAGGGTTTGGGGTTTAGGGATTAAGCATTAGGGTTTAGGGATTAGAGACTAGCGTTTAGGGGCTAGGGTTTAGGGGTTAGGGTTTCTGCGCGGGTCTGTGATAACACAGACCTCTGCAAACCCCAAACCCCAAACCAACGTTCAGGTACAACTAGTCATACTTAGCTGCATGAAGTAAATGTTAGCGCAGAGATCCTTGGTAGTGTGCTGGCAAAACCTGTAAGCCCTAAACCTTAAACTGCCTGCCGAACGTTTTAGGTCTCAGGATTTTGCCCTGGACTCCGTGGTTCTAGAGAACAAGGTTCTTGGGATGGTGGGCGTCCCTTTGCAAGCCTTGCACAACCATGTGCCATCGATTGCAGATTGCAAACATACGCCATTTTGTACTCTTGTGCTGCACTACACATGTATGTTCATAATAGCTCGTAGCACTGAAGCCCGACCCCCTGGACCCTAATGTAGACCCATGATTAATAAACCCCCTCCTTTTCAGGGCCTTAGTATTAGGATCCCTATCATAATCCCTATTAAGGGGAGGGGGTTCATTAATCAGGGGTCTGAATTACACCTTTCGGGCTCTTCTTCCAAGCTTCTTCTGGCCACATGGAGCTCTGCTCCCAAAAGAAGTTCCGGCAAAGAAGGTTCACAGTGAAGAGCTCGCCTTGAAGGATTGTTCCCGAAGGGTCCAAGGACCCAAGTAACAGGGTTTCGGGTTCAGGGTTTAGGGATTAGGGTTTAGGGTGTTTTAGCTTAAAGGGGTCATAGGGGGATATATCTGGATATATGGGGACTATGGGGTATATAGGACCCAAAACAATAGGGCTTTAGGGCCAAAATACCATTAATATCATAGTATTGGGGCTAAAGCCCTATTATTTGGGTCCTTGGACCCGTAGGATTTTATGTCATGTGAGCTATATAGTCTAAACTCCTTAAAAGTGGGGTTCTATAAGGGATTGTATAAGGGACTAGTATAAAGGTTATCCAGGGGGATACTAGGAGCTTAGACCCTAAACCCTTAACCGAAAACCATATTCTAGGGGTCATTAATTAAGGGGGATACGAGGAGTTTAGACTATATCTCGCGTAAGGTTGTTGGAGGGGGGGGATGGCGAAGGATCCTGTAGCAGTTCTTATAAGAGTGCTACGATGAAGGAATATCAGCAATTCTTGGGGCTTCTACATAAGCTTCCGGTTTTGGGTTAAGGGTTTAGGTTGAGAGTTTATGATTTTGGGTTTACGGGGTTTAGGGCTACGTTCCAAGATGAAGATGGCACTTGCGCACTGCAAATACTAGGTGGGTTCAGCATTTTCAAAATTTGCAGCTCGTTGTGACAGTGAACTCAATTCTTACTGGCTCTTAATTAGTAGGGAAGAAGGGAATATGTTAGATAGGAATTACGTAGGCACCATGTTCTCCTATTCCCTGCTGAGAACCAGTAAGATTTGCAGCGCATCTGCTTAGAAATCTTTCCCTAGCATGTTTCCCGCAGCCCTACGTCTGTCCGCACTCTTCACTCCTTTTGTTTCCACAATGTTCTCTTCTTCTGGGCTGCTGTAAAGGAACCTTTGACTTACAATAAAAGAAAGCCCTACTATTTACTACATACCCATAATATGGTAACTTAACTTAAGTGCCTTAAAAGCAACCCAATCTTTCCGGCCCGTCGGTTTCTTGCTCCTGTCATCAGTGCCCAAGGGCCCGGAGCCTGCAATTCTCGCAAAATGCCACCGGCATTGAACTTCTTGCGCTCAACCCTAAACCTTAAACCCCCTTTCTGCCTCTCCTCTTGAAACCATTACTTCTCATGCTGAGCCCTCAGCTTTTCCTGAAGCCCAGAAGCAAGTAGAATGACAGCTGCGGTTGGCTCTCAGTTGGTGGGTTTTGGGGCCATTAGTTTGCCCACTTTGGGGGGGTCCAGGTACGTCCCATCTCCTTCCCCAAGCGTTCCGAGACCCGAAGTCCAAGCTTTCAGAAACTGATTCAGGCCCCAAGGGCATGTGCAACTCTCTCCCCCTATGGGTCCTGGATATCAAATAGTTTGGGCTCGAAGTATGTATGTAGGAATTTACATATCTGGGTGCAAACTTTAGGTTGATTACGTACTTGGACCTCCAAGGTTTTCGTTGAGGTAACTCAGCAAATCTCCATAAAGTATCTTAGTTCTTCTGAAGTCATAACCCGCTTTGCCCTACTTGTGACATCTACTTCTTGGCCGAAAGGCGGAACGCAAAGTAGCGGATCAATATCTCGAAGGTCGTCCTGGGCAAGATCACTTGAGCCCTAGTCTAAACTCCAAGTATCCCCATTGAAATCCCCCATAACATTCTCCATCATAATCCCCCATATAACTCCTTGAAGGAGTTTAGACTATGGCTCACATGTCAAGCGGCTTCCTCTGAGGCGTGACTCCTACGAATGGGGTTTGGTTGAACCAGGCAGGTTTACATTCCTCTTACACTGAAACCTCCCGGTCTATAATTGGGGACTTGAAGAAAGAACATCTTTAAACTTCTTTCTAAAACCTAGTACAGTAGATGCGTGGGAATGCTACGAGACCCCTGTTCTGATCAACCCCGGTCTGTTTGAAGCCGGTGTGGTTGTGCAAGAAACTCACCATCAAGGAAATTTGCCAGGAGTAACTTTGTTCAATCCTTGGCCGCCTCACTAAGTTCGTAAGAGGTGGTGGGGAGCGAACGGATCTATCTTGATGGGTATATCTAAAGCAAGGGATTTCAACGTACTCTTCTGGGGATGCGCTCTGCGGATGGTGTGCTAAGTGACGCGCGAAAACGGGCGTCAGGGCCTATCATGCTCGCGATGCGGCCACCCACCTCGCGTGGCATATACTTCTCGCGCCAACCAGATGAGGTATACCTGGAGACCTCCCACGTAAGCAAAATCATGGCCCAAAACTCCCAAAGCAGAATCACAATGCAGTTTTTCTACATACTTTTGAGGTCCAGTTTAGGGTTGTGGGCCCTGAGGCCCAAAAATCTGTAGATACGTGATGCACATGTGGGCCCTAATGTCTTAAAATGATGCATGCTTTTGGCCCTACAGGCAAACAACCCTAAACCCTACACCCTGCCCTTGCGTTTGGGTGCGCTGCTTAGGCAGGTGCCAGCTAATAAAAGTTAAAGGTTCCCCCCTCACAGCTGAAGCACCGTAACTAACGTGTAGGACTTCGGGTGTATGATGTACCGGAGCCCCGAAAGTGTCTTTCTAGGTTTTGAGCCAGTAGCCTACCTACTTGTGAGGTCCGGAAATCCTCGTCCCTGGGCCCTAAACCCTAGAGCCCTAAACCCCAAATCCCTAAACCCTATATCCATAAACCCTATATCCCTACACCCTAAGCTCTAGATTCCTCAGCCCCAAATCCCTAAATCCCAAAGCCCTAGTTGCCCACTACTCGATTGCTGCCAGAGAGCGCAGCCTGGCCCCAAAGAACCCTGGGCGAGCGAAAGCTGACTGCAAAGAAGTTTGGGCTTTACAGGGTTCATGGTGTAGGGTTGAAGGTCTAGAGGTCAGGGATTTAGGGTTTAGGGTTAGGGATTTAGTTAGGGTTTTGGGTTTAGGGAGGTTAGGGATTTAGGGTGTAGGTTTAGGGCTCAGGCAGGCTTACCCCCAACAGTGGAGAACCAGGTGGAAAAGAATATGGAACATGAAATGGACGTTGGGGGTATAGTGGCTGTTGGAGATAACCGAGCTTTAAGGTGTAAAGAAGCTTGAAAACAAGGGTAGCCTGCATCCTAGACCCGCCTAAGCCTAAACCTTTCAGATCCCCATATACCCCTTACATAACCCTGAGCCATAGACCCTGAACCCCAAACTTTAACCCTAAGTTTGAAGCCGTATCTAGCTCCAGTCGATGGCTCAAGGTTTCAGCGGGAGAACATAGGCTTGGGGGTTTCGGGTTTTTTTCGGCATGGGGGGGGAATATTAACATACATCAGAAGGTAGACATATTCACGATGATTAGTATTCCTAAGCCTAGCATCTCTTGTGCCATTGCTAATACTATGATGTCTACTAGCATTCTAACTTTAACACATTCCACGTTACCTTTATGGTGATTGTCTACATCCACGCACAAAAAGCATAACCAGAATAACAAGTGCATATCCTCATACTCCATCCCATTTCAGGATGACTGAAGGATTGGCCATTCCCTCTCCGCCAAAGTAAACCCTAAAGCCTAAACCCGAGGCACGTGGAGATCCTGTGTAGGAGCACTGCAGTCTTTGCATGTGGAGAGGTTCTCAAAATTAGGGGTACCATTTTGGGAGTCTCCATAATTACAGAATTTTATATATTGTGGTCTATATGGGGTTCCATCTATTTAGGGAAACTACCGTGTAAGTTTGGGGAAGTATAGGCGTCTCGAGCTTGCAAAACCTTGAGGACCCCAACCTCGATCCAACTACCCCACTCCACAGTAGTAATGAACCCGCTGCCCGCTAACGGACACGTTTCCAATAGGATTTCTAATCGGGGAATATGGTAGTTTCCCAAAATACGTGGACCAAAAATATACTCCAGTATAGACCTATAGCTCTTCTTATAGGAACCCACCCAAAGAGGTACCCCTAATTTTGGAAACCCCCATGTGGTGGAGGCTTTATTCTGAGACGGCCACTTGGAGGGTCAGGGGGACCTTGTGAGCTTCATAATCCCTGTAAACCCTACAGTAATGCTACTTCTCTCCCTCGTCCTACTTACTCAGTCCCTCTGGCCCTCCAAGTAGGGGAATATCACTGAGACACAGGGTTGCTGCCAAGGAACTTAAATTCAGTTGTCATAATATGGGAATATCATAAATAAATAAGATTTGCTTACTAGAATAATGGAGAAAAAAGGTGTTTCATCATGATACCACAAGAGGTAGGTGTATAGGTTCTAGTCCGCGAGGCAGCGCAGCAGTTTTGAGCCCATGCAAATGCCATGCCAAACTGCCAAAGCCACTTTGGGTTTGAAGTTTAGGTTAAGGTTTAAGGCTTAGGGCTTAGGTTGATTAGGTTTAGGGATGAATGTATGCTTCCTGTGTGCAAACCCTCCGTACAAATCTGCGTGCCCACGACCTAGAGCCCAAACCGCAGCCTATACACTCCCAAAGGTAACACACAGAGTTGTAATAGTTCCTATATCCATGGCTTTTTGCACACAAGCTTCATCAGAAAAACAAACATGAACACCCTAAACCCCTACATCCTTTCAACCCTCCTCTCCAACCCTTGATCTCTAAACCCTGCACTCCCAAATCCTCATCCCCTAAAGCCCAAAGAACTAAAGCAAGGCCGCTATTCTACATACTTTTGGGGCTCAGGTACTCACTAAATTTACGAAGCCCTATAGTCCCCCTTAAGTAGATAGAATATGGCTTTGGGTATATTATAATAAGATCCCCATATACCCCATATTCTATCTACTTAAGGGACTATACCCTAAACCCTAAA
>CAJNIZ010048260.1:0-33477 GCA_905231905.1 Symbiodinium pilosum | reverse complement strand
TCTTCTGCTTGTATTTGGTTCTCCGCTAATCTTTCGCCTGGCACGTATCACGTGGATGAACCTGTTCATCAAATACCAGCCTGAGAAAAAAGGAGGGAACTTTAAGTAAACCGCTGAACATCGTAAGCCTCCGGCAAAGGTTTTTTCATGATCAGGAAGTCCAGAAAAAGATGAGCCAGCCTGGGGGCCAGCAATACACCCCGTGAACCGAGTCCATTAAAAATATAATCATCATCCCATTTGCCAATAATTGGCTTACGGTCACGGATATTAGGTCTTACTCCGGCCAGGTGGTCCACAGTTTTGTAGTTACCTCTATATATTTTTTGTAATTCTGCTTCTAAAGTATCCCGGCCTTTTTGGCTGGGAGTATCATTCAGATTATCCCATGCATAAGTGGAGCCTACCTTATAGAGATTGTGGCCGAGCGGAAGGATGAATATACCGCCATGAAGTATACTTTGAAGCTGTAGTTCGTCAGATTTGATAATGAGCAATTCACCCTTGGTGGGTGAAAATATATTTTCGCGAATGTTTTGTTGTTGCATCAAATGACCGGTACACCAAATGGTGGAGCTTTTTTCATGAGGAGAAGCCACAGCATATACTTCATCATGATACATACCTTTTTTAATGAGATAATGACGGTATGCTTCTATCATGGCGGTTGTATCAAGCCAGTAGGTGTTTTTGGTTTGCCCCATTCCAAAGGGGGCATTTACATTCATATAAGCATTTTGCAAAACAGGCCCCATGAAAGGCGAAAAAGCGGGGTTAGCAGACTTTTCCAACCAGGCATTTTGTTCCGCCTGACTTTGAAAAATGTGTTCAATGGAGATTGAATGAAAAAAACGGGTTTCTAACTTTTTTTCCCAGGATAGGTAAAAATCAGAAAGTCCTTCGTAAAAGAAAGCGGCCTCATGAACCAGGCGCAAACGTTTCAGAACAATAGGATTCACAAGGCCGGCAGCCACCTTTGAAGATGAAGAAAGGGTAGGTTCATTAAATACTTGATGAGCAATACCTTTCCTTTCCATTTGCATGGAAAGGACTGTTCCTGCTATGCCCTGGCCTATGATTTTAAAGTGCATTGTTAATAAAGAGTCAATACCAATAAAAAACCCCGTCTGGGACGGGGTTTTAATAATTTTTCAGGAATTAATATTCCCAGAGATCATGCTCATAATTACGCAGGTTTTCACGAATTTTTTGAGATTCCAACAACTGCTCCATTGGTGCATTTTGTTTATAATCTGCAATGGCGCGATCGTAAACGTTATCCTGCTTATAGATAACCGAATTGAAAAAGCGAAGGTGAAAAACCTGATCGTAGGTAAGTCTTGCTGAGTTGTTCTGATTATTGAAGGCTACATGGGTAGCCAGTGCATAACGTGCGTCAGGGAACCATACCCAGAACAGGTTATACACATCCTGAGTTTTAGGGTTTCTTACCTTGGGAGAAATACCGATAATGCGGTTTTTCATTTCACCCCTTTGCTTATCAAAGAACCAATCTGATTTGATCTCATAAAAGAGAACATCTTTGGCAGTTACCTTAATAGTGTCTACAGCTAACCAGCGGGATGCATCTTCAGGGTCCCACAACGTGTCAACCTTGGCAGCATAAGTTTCAACCTGCTCAGGTGTGAGAGGTATCTCAAAGCGATCATCGGCAAATACTTCAATAATAGTTCCTTCATTAAGAATTCCGTCCACAAGAACATCATAAAGGCTTTTACGATCAGGAATAGGAACCACCGGGTAATAAAGATGATGATTTACCTTTTCCCTTAGGTCAATCCTTTCCCAATGACGGGTACTCCACATCATATCTGCTTCTCTGAGATGGGGGTAGGGAAAAACCTGATTGTGGTGATAGTGTTTCGGAGGATCCGGAACAATACCATCGTCCTGAGGGGTTAGGATCTGTGCCTGCGCCAAATTGGTGGCCACAGCCATCAAACCTACCGTCATTAAACCTAAAACAATCCTTCTCATAGACTTACTTAATTTTATTAGTTTACGTCCAGTGAAATATTACCTACCTGGTTCACACGTACTCCTTTAGGGCCAGTAGCCTTAATATTACGGATAGAAACGGTTTGGCCAGGTCTGAGTTTATCGATTCTGGTTTTCACCTGTGGAGTCATAGAACTACCACGAACCTGCTCAGGTGGAAAGCCGGGAATAGCAATTTCAAAAGACACTACATTCAGATCCATATCAAAAGGAAAATCAAGATACTTGGCATCTACAGATGCACGCTGCAAGAGACTTTTAGAAACAATACCTTCGGTTTTACCGAAAACCATTCCGGTTGCAGGAGGTAAACCCTTAATACGGAATTTCTTAACCCCAACCTGACGTACAGATTTCTTTCCTTCTTCATCGGTATCTTCCACAGAAACCTGAATATTAACCTCACGAGCGCTTACGTTTGAAACATCAGCGATATAATTCCCATTAGATCCAGACAAGGGCACACCGCTAACACGTATTTTAGAAGGGTCAACCCCTGGAACACCAATTTCAATTGGGTTATCCACACCTTTATAAAGCACATTCATCTTAGTAGGAGAGATAACAGCTGTAGGAGGAGCAACCGTATAGCTTTGCTCGGGAATATCATATTCTACTTCTCCTTTACCGATCTGAGTGATCTTAATTTTACCACCCCATTTCTTCTCGCCTACACCATCGGCTTTAAACTTCACACGACCTTTACCTTCACTGATCTGATCGGCAGGCAGAGCTTCACCGTTTACAAGAATTACCGGTTCCTGGGTGGCGTCATACGCAGCAAGAAATACTTCAGCCTCATATTCATCACCCTGGGTAACATAATTGGACTTGGAATCTACAATAACCCGAACATCAGTAAACTTAAGGTCGGATTCTCCAATCTTGGTTTGCAATTCACTAATAACGTCAGATTCAGTATTACGAACCTTGGCCTGATAGTCAGTTAAGAAAGGTAGGATAGCAGCTAAGGGAAAATGTTCAAAATTGGCTTTTTCCCAACTCGTCATCACTTTATCTTCACCCACCGGTTGATCAGTCGTGCTGAAGGTAGTTTCGATATTACTTTTTAACTGATCATTATTTGCATAACCCTTAATAGAGCTGCGATAATTCTCAATTTTCTTTCTGAGTTCAGAAGCGTGTTTCTCATTTAAGAGATAGTTAGCAGGTTTTTCGCGGGCATCCAAACTTTTGGGAACCGTTGTACTTCCTTCCTCATAACCACCACTTACTTCTACAAGCTTTTCTTTAAGGCCGGCAATGTAGGTGTATAGTTCATCTGACTCTTTTTTAACATTAAGAGCCATATCCCTCCATTGTTTGGTTTTTTGAGGATCCTGCGCGTAAGCAGACTCAAATTTAGAATAAATGGAAGCATTCTTTTTATCCACCGTTTGCACGGTTTGGTCCAAGCTGGCGTTAAGCTTGGTAAGAGCTTCCAGGATATCCTTAGAAATATTTAGAGCCAGAAGAGCAGTCAATACGAGATACATCATATTGATCATCTTTTGCCTCGGTGTCAGTTTTCCACTCGCCATATCAGGTCAGTCTTTTTGATTTAGAATTAAAGGGTCGTTTGAAAACTCAAATTAGTTCTTATTGATATTCATGGCAGACAGCATACCTCCATATACGGAGTTCAGCTGGTTCATGTTTTGAGCAAGATTAGATACCTCATCGGCCAGACGCTCAGAATCATTGATGGAAGAACTCAGTTTTTCAATAAGTGAATTTTGAGCCTCCATATGGTTAGCTGAACTTTCCAACTGAACCGCGTATAATGCGTTAAGTGATTCCATGTTTTTAGAAGCCAGGCTCAGTTGCTCACCATATTCCTGGGTAGCAGCGGCAGCGTCAACCGTAACATTTAATTTGCTGGCGGCATCGCCAAATTTTCGTAAACCAGAACCTAAACTTTCTATAAGCTCACCATCTATCTTGGCGTCTTCTAACATTTTATCAAGTTCCTGAGTAGGGGTAAGTCTGTTCTCACCTCTTACTTCATCATCCGGATCTTCCATACCGGCTAGTTCGGGATAAACTAAAGTCCAATCGTATTCCTCATGTGGTTTCTCAAAAGCAGAGAAAAAGAAGATTACAGCTTCAGTAGTTAAACCTAATACCAACATAAAATCGGCACCGGGGTAATGAAGGATTTTAAACATTGCTCCAAGAATTACTACGGAAGCACCGATACCGTAAAGCTTGGACATGAAGTTTTTGAATCTTTTGCTGTTTACATCAATTAACGCCATTGTATTCGAAATTTAAATTAAATAAGATTTAACGTGTTGTTTTGAGAGAGTTAAAAGTCTTTAATGTCACGACCCATAAAGCTTTGAACCGTACGGAAGCCTACATAACACTTAGCAGTATCCTGATATTCATAATCACGGGTACTTACTTGCATAAAATAAGCTACATCTTTCCAGCTTCCACCACGAATAACTTTACGCTTTAAGGTTTCATCATCATTTTCATAAGCATTGTACTCGAAGTTAGGACTAATATCACTTACGTAGTAATAGGATGCTGCTTCAAACGCGGTATTGGTCCACTCTGAAACGTTTCCAGCCATATTGTAGAGGTTAAAATCATTAGGACTGTACGCGGTAACAGTAACAGGATAAAATCCACCATCAGCAGTTACATTACCTCTTAGAGGTTTGAAGTTACCAAGGTAGCAACCCGCGCTGTTCATAGCGTAAGGCCCTCCCCAGGGATAGGTCATCAAATCCTGTCCCCCACGCGCAGCATATTCCCATTCGGCTTCTGTGGGCAGACGAAACTCTTGTTCTACAGGTTCTCCTTCATCATGAAGGAAGTCATTGCGAAACTTGGTTCTCCAATTACAAAATGCACGGGCCTGCTTCCAGTTCACACCAACTACCGGGTAGTCATCATAAGAAGGGTGCCAGAAATACTTATCGTGCATAGGGTCATTATAACTGTAGGTAAAGTCATGAATCCACGAAAGGGTATCAGGGTAAATATTGATTACACCACCTTCAAAAAATGAACTACGATCCGAAATATCCTTGGATTCTTTAATGTAATCACGATAAGAAAAATACTCACCATCCTGATTTTCGTCTTTGTAGTCAAAAATTACACGATTAGACTTTTTAGAGGCTTTTTGTTTATTTATAAAGAAATAGGCATAATTTAATTGACGGGCATCAATCATTTTACGACCCATGAACATTTCTTCAGGTGGTAAATAAAGGCCTTGAATTATTTCAGTGTATTCAGCACTGGGGTAACGACTTGTTTCCCATTCCAGGTAAGGTTCCCAGTCTAATCTGCGCTGCATGGAGTCAGGGTAATTAAGAGCAACGTACTCTTCAAAGAAGGTGGGATCCTCCTTGTTAGCAGCATCATTAAACTCATAACCTTCTACAAGACCATCTTCACCAAGGCGGTACCTTAGTATAGAATCCCGGACCCAATATACGAACTGGCGGTACTCATTATTGGTGATTTCGGTTTGATCCATCCAGAATGCTGGCACGGAAACCGTTTTAGTAGCTGAGATCATTGAATAAGGTACATCCTGATCTGCATTACCCATATTATAAGAGCCCTGAGGAATGTAAACCATTCCATAAGGTTCTGATGGATAGAACTCCGGTCTGTCCTGAACGCCAACCAATTCGCCATGCGGGTTACTGTTGCAAGCAGCCAGCATTACTAAGCTTATTGTGGTGATAATCAGTTTTTTCATATCCTACCTTGTTAATTCATCGGTGCATAATAGCGCAACTAAAGCAAGAGCGCTATATTACAAAAATCTTGGATTTCTATAACTTCCTTTTTCCCGTGGGGGAATTTCTATTCTAAAACAATATTTCAACATGATCTCATGACTCCCTCCGCCTTGAGAAGAAAGATCCCCAATTGCTACATCATAAGAGTAACCTGCTTTAAGTGAGGGTAAGATCTGGTACCCAAGATTCACTCCTACAGCATCTTGTAGCCTGTATGTAACGCCTCCCCAAAACTTGTTATTGTACATCCCCATCACATTCACGTCAAATGTAGGGGAGCTGCGCGCATCAGTTTTAATAAGAGTGCTGGGCATTAACACCCAGTTACTGGCTGGTATTTGCCAGTTATAACCACCCATAATATAATAGTGCCTGGCATTGCGGTAACCCACTGCTCCGATAGAGCCGTTAAGTGCTGAGGTGGTTTCGATAAGATTTACACTTGAAGCACCTCCCCAAAATGTTTCACTATTGTAATACACACCAAAGGTGGGGTCAACAGATAAGCCTGAAGCGGTGGAACCCGGGATGCCGGGATCTGTAGGGTTTTGATCAGAAGGGCGCCATTCAGCTCCGCTTACAGAGTTATTGATAAACCGTACTCCTACCCCGAAGCCAAGGGTTCCTCTTGAAAGTTCCAATTGATATCCGTAACCTAATCCAGCTTCAATATTTTGGAAGAAACCAATTTGATCATTTATTACACTTACAGAAAACCCGCCATGAACTGCTCGTACAGGGATATTTCCATTAATATTCTGAGTAGTTGGTGCTCCTTCAAAACCTACCCACTGGCTGCGGTGCAGCGCATTCAGACAAATTGCACCTCCTGTACCTGCCACTGCCGGATTGTAATAAACCTTGTTAAACATGTATTGGGTAAACTGCACATTTTGCTGAGCCTGCCCAATAAAAGGAAGGGTAAGCAAAAAGGAAAGCGCGTAAATTTTTCTCATAAACGCAGGGTTGTAGGGTTGTTTTAAATCTTTACTATAAGCGTTGAAATCTCCAAAGATAAAATTTTGAACAAGAAAATGTTAATGACAGGTTAATTTTAATGAAAATTAACCTGTGGATCCCTGTCGGTATAGCCCTACACGGTCTTTTTTAAGGCTAACCACCAGCGTACCGGAATATCATTCTCACATGCTCTGAGGTAGTCATCATATGAGCAGGGAACCAGTTGATGGCGGTCACTGCTTAAATGTTTACTCTCGGCTTTAACCGGGACTTCTATCCACCATCGTTCACTAAGATTGCTCCGATAAAATACCAGCTCATGTTCTCCCTCGTTTATCAAAACTGTAAAACGATCATAATCCTTTTTGGATGCAAATGGATAATCTCCTTTCCGGCCGTTATAACCTTCGATAAAATACCATATCATCTGCGCTACAAGGTGAGCAGTGCGGCCCTGGTTGTCAAATTCAGGATTAAGCTCATAAATTCCGAAAGAAGATACCTTGTCGCTAATGCCCGCATACCGGCTTAAGGCACAAGCTTCTTCTCCGCTAAAACCATTAGGCGAGTGATTCAGGTTACCCGGAGCATCTGCTTGTCTTACGGCTGAAAGATCAAAGCTTACGATATCGGCATCCCTCAGTACGGGTTCTGCTTCCCGGATATTATTCCGGAATACACCCAGGCGATGTATGTCAAAGTACATACGTTCCATCAGATCTATCTCATCCTGGTTTACAAAATAGGTTTGATAACCGATATTACTGTAGTTATAAAGGATATAGGGTTTTTCCAATACCACAAAACTCAGAAAGTTTTCAGCACCAATTTGCGCATCATGCCTTCCCAGGTCAAATTTTGAATCTACTGAAACCAGATTGACCGTCTGCTCCATCCCATCATAAGCACGGTAATTTGCGTAGGTAAGATCCTGGCCGCCACCAATAATTACCGGTGTAATACCTTTTTTAAGCAGGTGATTAATCACTTCTTTAACGGCTACATACGAATCACGCAAGGTTTCTCCACTGTAAATATTTCCAAGATCAACTATCGGACTACTCCATTTTCCTTTAAAAAGCTGATAGATGTAGTTACGCACGGAATCCGGAGCCTTCGCGGTACCCCGGTTATTACCGGTACCCCGGTCTTCCATAACTCCTAACAAGGCTATGCTAAAGCCGGAAAGATCCGGAATGCCTTCCATCTCGGTGTGCTTGTGTATGTGATGAACCAGCGCCTGCGGATGAAGATTTTCATGATCTTCTATTAAACTCTGACGAACCGGTGAGAGAAAGTCTTCAAGCGTCATTTTTTGCGGGGCTTACGCTTTTTAGGTTCCGGAGCTGCATTTATAATTTCTAAACAATCTTCCCGGCTTAATGAAGCTGGTTCTTTGTCCTTGGGGATCTTAAAGTTTTTTCTGCCTGATTTAATGTAAGGTCCATATCGACCATTCAGGACTTCAATTACCGGCTTTTCTTCATCAAAACGGGCTATGAACTTGTTCTTATCCGCTTCTTGTTTAGCCTTTATCAATTCAATGGCACGTTCCAAAGTAATACTCATCGGATCGTCACCTTCCTTAGGTTTCATGGAAACAAAATTGTTACCGTAGCGCACATAAGGCCCAAAGCGCCCCACGTTTGCCGAAACCGTGAACTCCTCAAATTCACCAAGGGAACGTGGGAGTTTAAAAAGTTCAAGGGCTTCCTCCAATGAAATGTCATTGATGTGCTGGCCTTTCATCAGGCTGGCAAATTTGGGTTTTTCTTCATCATCGGCTTCCCCTATCTGTATCATCGGGCCGTAACGTCCAATACGGGCATACACAGGTTTTTCGCTTTTAGGATCTTCACCTAACAGGCGTTCACCTTTAGCACGCTCTGAATTTTCTTCCACGTCCTTCAGGTGGGGATGAAAGTCTTTGTAGAATGAATCGATCATATGATCCCATTGCTCCTTCCCACGGGCAATTTCATCAAATTGCTCTTCTACGCTAGCCGTAAAGTGATAATCCAGAATATTCTTAAAATGCTCAACCAGAAAATCATTCACTACCATGCCAATGTCTGTAGGCATTAACTTGCCTTTATCAGCTCCAGTTGTTTCTGATAGCTTTTGCTCCACAAGATTACTGTTGGCAAGTGTATACTGCATATATTCTCTTTTTTCACCTTCCAGATCTGACTTTTCAACGTAATTACGCTTTTGAATAGTGGAAATAGTGGGAGCGTACGTAGACGGTCTGCCAATACCGAGTTCCTCCAGCTTTTTAACCAGGCTGGCCTCTGTAAACCGCGGAGGGTGCTTGGTGAAGCGCTGTGTAGCTGTTAGCTCATCAGCATTTAATTGCTCCCCTTTTTTAGATGCCGGAAGCATTCCTTCCTGCTCCTCACCGTCTTCATCATCGGTGCCTTCCAGGTATACCTTAAGAAAACCATCAAACTTGATCACCTCTCCACGAGCCACAAACTCAAGATTATTTTTGGGTGTGGAGATACGCAATACGGTGCGTTCCAGTTGTGCGTCACTCATTTGAGAGGCTATGGTACGCTTCCATATCAGGTCGTACAATTTCTTTTGGTTGGCATCAGAACCAGCCGCATGTTTATCAATGAAAGTAGGTCGTATAGCTTCATGTGCTTCCTGAGCTCCCTTACTTTTGGTTGAATATTTTCTTGTTTTGGTGTATTGATCACCGTATTGTTCCGTAATTTCTTTGCGAGCCGTATTCAAAGCCAGGTCAGAAAGGTTTACCGAATCTGTACGCATATAGGTTATGTGTCCGGCTTCGTAAAGCTTTTGTGCTACTGACATGGTTTGTCCCACCGAAAAGTATAGCTTTCGGGAAGCTTCCTGTTGAAGCGTAGAAGTGGTAAAGGGTGCCGCTGGTGACTTTTTAGCTGGCTTGGTCTCAATGCTATTTATGGTAAAGTTGCTTCCTTTACATTTTTCCAGGAATTCACGGGCTTCTTTTTCAGTATCAAAGCGGCTGCTCAGCTCAGCCTTAAACGATTTACCTTCAGAATTGGAAAACTCTCCTACTACCCTGAAATAAGTAACTGATTTAAAATTACGGATATCTTTTTCCCGCTCTACGATCAGGCGTACTGCAACAGATTGTACACGGCCCGCGGATAAACCACGCTGCACTTTCTTCCAGAGCACCGGTGATAACTCAAAGCCTACCAAGCGGTCCAGAATTCTACGTGCCTGTTGTGCATTTACCAGATTTTGATCTATGCGCCTGGGGTTTTGTATGGCCTTTTCAATAGCGGTTTTAGTAATCTCGTGAAAAACAATCCGGTTAGTAGTACTGGGATTCAGGTCCAAAGCTTCAGCCAGATGCCAGGCAATGGCCTCTCCTTCACGATCCTCATCCGATGCAAGCCAAACGGTTTCAGCGTCTTTAGTAAGTTTCTTAAGTTTTTTAACAACTTCCTTTTTCTCCTTAGGAACAGCATAATTAGGATTGTAATTGTTTTCAATATCAATTCCCATGTCCTTTGATACAAGATCGCGTATATGGCCATAGCTGGACTCTACCTGAAAATCTTTCCCGAGGTATTTTCCAATAGTCTTAGCCTTAGCGGGTGACTCTACAATTACAAGGTTCTTTGGCATTTCCGAAGATGTGTTAGTGTGTTTTTCAAACCGCCAAAATAAATCATTTGTTTTCGATTAGTCCAAATCAATGATCATGAGAACGTTAAAGTTGATCTGTCAAACTGGCATAAGCGGAATGCTATTTGTAGCTTTGCCATTGCAAATTTTAGATGAGTAAAGGTTAATGGCTGAATTGATTAAAGGGGAAAAAGAAATAAACGAGACCCGGCAGGGAGAAGCTTTGGTTTTGGAGAATGGAGAGCGTGAAAAAAAACTCTACATCGAAAGTTATGGTTGTCAGATGAATTTCTCGGATAGTGAGATCGTAGCTTCCATACTCTCCAGGGAAGGGTACGGCACCACTCGTAATATGGAGGAAGCAGACCTGGTATTGTTAAACACCTGTAGTATTCGCGATAAAGCCGAGCAAACAGTGCGTAAGCGCCTTACCAGTTTCAATAAGATAAAAGGGGCTAAGCCCGAAATGAAGATAGGGGTATTGGGTTGTATGGCAGAAAGGCTTAAAAGTAAGCTGCTGGATGAAGAAAAACTGGTGGACCTGGTGGTCGGTCCTGATGCTTACCGTGACTTGCCCAACCTTGTAAAGGAAATAGATGCAGGACGCAAGGCTGTAAACGTGATACTCTCCAAAGAAGAAACATATGCGGATGTAAATCCGGTTCGTTTGGGAAGTAATGGTATTACGGCATTTGTATCTATTACGAGGGGGTGTGATAATATGTGCACTTTCTGTGTAGTACCTTTTACACGAGGCAGAGAGAGAAGCAGAAACCCTCAAACCATAGTAGAGGAATGTGAGCAACTGTGGGCCAATGGTTACAAGGAGGTAACTCTCTTAGGGCAGAATGTGGATTCGTATTTGTGGTATGGTGGTGGTCTCAAAAAAGACCTTGATAAGGCAAGTGATGCCGCAAAGGCCTCTGCGGTAGATTTTGCCGGATTACTGGAAAAAGTGGCTTTAGCCGTTCCCGGTATGCGCATCCGTTTTTCTACTTCCAACCCCCAGGATATGCTGGATGATGTGCTTCATGTAATTGCTAAATACCATAATATTTGCAACTACATTCACTTACCGGTACAGTCAGGTTCAAGCCGCATTCTCAAGTTGATGAATCGTGGACATAACCGTGAAGAGTATTTTGGACTTATTGACAGAGTACGAAAAATTATTCCGGACTGCGGCATTTCACATGATATAATTACCGGCTTTCCTACTGAAACAGAAGAGGATCATTCGGAAACACTGAGCCTGATGGAATATGTGCGTTATGACTTCGGTTATATGTTTTACTATTCTGAACGCCCTAATACTTATGCGGCACGAAAAATGGAAGATGATATTCCGCTGGAAGTAAAAAAACGCAGGTTAACAGAAATCATTGATCTGCAACAAAAACATTCGTTGGAACGTAACCAGGCCCGTATCGGAAAAACAGAAGAGGTACTGGTTGAGGGTACTTCTAAAAAATCGGATGACGATTGGTACGGTCGCACCACTCAAAATACAGTAGTGGTATTTCCAAAGCAAGACGAAAAGCCCGGAGACTTTGTTCATGTAAAGATCAAAGATTGCACAGCTGCTACCTTATTAGGAGAAAAAGTTGATGAATAAATTGAAAACAATAACCTTAATAACAGGCCTGAGCCTGGTTTCATTATGCGGCTTTGCTCAGGAAAAAATTGGCGACCGCTGGATAGACAATAACCTGAGTATAACTGTTACGAATGATCAAATTAAGGGGAAAGGGGTTTTTACTTTCTGTGTGATAGATACCAGCCAGGGATATTGTGTGGAAAACCTCACCACCGGTGTAGAAGTGAAAGCCTTTGACCGGGAAGGAAATGAGATTTGGAAAGGGATAGGCAGCGGCCGGGTAAAAAAATTAAAACTCAGTAAACCCTTGCCGGAAGCCTATTATCTTAAGATCAGGGCTTTTAAGCCGTATGTGGTAAACCGATCAACGGGAACCCTGATTTATCAGGAGCAACCTATTGAAACAAAGTATTATATAAAGTGAGTTCAATTCAGGAAATAAAACAGCGTTACGGAATTATTGGTGCTTCAGCACTTCTTGACCGTGCTCTTAATAAAGCCATGCAGGTTGCTTCTACCGATATATCTGTATTAATTACAGGTGAAAGCGGTGTAGGTAAAGAGGCTATTCCGAGGATCATACATGGCCAGTCACACCGCAAGCATAATCCATACATAGCCGTTAACTGCGGAGCTATTCCCGAAGGAACTATAGATAGTGAGCTGTTTGGTCATGAAAAAGGAGCCTTTACCGGGGCCACCGGAGCCCGTAAGGGGTATTTTGAAGAAGCAGACGGAGGAACCATATTTTTAGATGAGGTAGGGGAGCTTCCTCTTTCCACTCAGGTGCGTCTTTTACGGGTTTTGGAAACGGGTGAATTCATAAAAGTAGGTTCGTCCAAATCACAAAAAACCAACGTGAGAATTACTGCCGCCACTAATGTAGATCTGATTGATGCCATCCGCAAAGGTAAATTTCGTGAAGACCTCTATTATCGCTTAAATACGGTAGAGATCAAGATCCCGCCTTTGCGGGAACGCAAGGATGATGTGCATCTGATCTTCCGGAAATTTGTGGCAGATTTTGCCGATAAATACCATTTACCCCCTATCCGGTTAAATTCAGATGCCGTTGAATTATTGAAGAACTATCGTTGGCCCGGAAATATCAGGCAGTTGCGAAATCTGGCCGAACAACTGTCAGTAGTAGAACAGAATCGTGAAATAGGGCCTGATATTTTGATGAGTTACTTACCGGGTATGGGTAAAAGTGAACTTCCTGCTTTATATGAAGATAAAAAGCAGCAGAGCGATTTCAGTAATGAACGGGAAATCTTATATAAGGTGCTCTTTGATATGAAGAATGATCTTCATGATCTGAAGAAGTTAACCTTGGAGCTGATGAAAAACGGAGTTTCTGAGGGCTTTGAAGAAGACAACAGTCAGCTGATCCATAAAATATATGGAGATGAAGACGAGGATCAGGATACAGGTGATGATAAACAAAAATACCTGCCTATTTACAAGGAGGGGAATACGGAATTACACCCTGAGACTTTTGATACAGATCATGAAACGGTAGAAGAAGAGAACCTCTCTCTGCAAGATAAAGAGTTGGAACTGATCCGGAAAGCCCTGGAACGCAATGCGGGCAGGCGAAAAGACGCAGCTACAGAGTTGGGTATTTCGGAACGGACTTTGTACCGCAAAATCAAGCAATATAACCTGTAGTGAAAAAGATCCTTAGCCTTTTTAGCATCATTCTTTTGGTGGCCTGTAACGGAGGTTATTCTTTTACCGGGGGTGATGTAGGTGATGCGAAAACCGTTTCCATTGACTTCTTTCAGAATAATGCCAATTTGGTTCAGCCGCAATTAAGCCAAACTTTTACAGAAACATTGCGGGATATTTTTGTTCAGCAAACGTCTCTTGAACTTCAGGAAAGAGGCGGAGATCTTCATTTTGAAGGATCCATAGTTGATTATAAAATAGAACCCATAAATGCCCAAGCCGATGATTTTGGAGCGGTGGCGCAAAACCGCCTGACTGTAACTGTAAATGTTATATTTACGAACAAATTAGAGCCGAAAAAGGGTTTTGATCAGCGATTCTCCCGTTTTGCGGATTTTGATGCAACAGAAGATCTTTCAGCGGTGGAAAGCACTTTGATAGAACAAATTACCCAGGAGCTTTCGGAGAATATTTTAAACCAGTCAATAGGCAATTGGTAAATCGTGGATGCACAGGAATTTACAACCTTACTTGAACGGCCCGGTAAAATACACCGCAAGGAAGTAGCTGAGTTAAAAAAACTGGCCCTGAAATACCCATACAGCCAGGCGGTTCAATTACTGTATGCCATTCGTCTTAAAAATTCAAGTGAACACCTTTTCAATCAACAATTAGGTAAAACCTCTATACTTACCAATAACAGAACCGTGCTTTACGAATTGTTTGAGGGAGTAGAAACAGTGCCCAGGGAAGAGCTGGAAACTATAGAGTCTGATGAGGTATTTCCTTCTCCCACAAAAGAAGATTCAGAAGAAGAAATTGTAAAGCGTGTAGAGGGAGAGAATCAGGAACCACAGAAAGAAAAAGTGCCTGTTGAACCCATAGCTGAAAAAGAAAAAAAGGAAGATCCTGAGCCGGCAGAAAGTGAAGAGCCGCATACAGAGGAGGTTACAGGTGAAGCCGGGGCAGAAGATGAACCGGTGGATGATAGCTCGCTAACCGCCAATGAGCGTATAAGAGCTATTTTAGAGCATAGCCGTAAAATGCGTGAGCAATACGGAGCTAAACCAAAGGAGGAAAGTGCCTCTCCAATGGATGAGCGCATCAAAGGTATCCGCGAAAAACTGGAAAGTCTTAAAAAAGACAAACCCGAGCCTCTGCCCCAGGATGAAAAACCTGAAAAAGAAGTAGAACCTATAACCCAATCCTCAAAGGAGGAAGAAATAGGTGCAGAAGAAATGCCTGTGGCCGCAGAGCCACAGCCAGAATATGATCATCAACCGGATAAGGCTGATGGAGAAGGTGTAGCATCGGGTGATGAACCAATTGAGAAAGAAGAGACGGCTTCCGAACCTTTATTTATAATTGATGAGGAAGCAGCCGGTGGTATAGATGCACAAGGCAATCAGCAAACCTCCGGTTTACAAACTTTGGACCCTGCGGAAGAACATAGCTTTTCAGAATGGCTGAAGCGACTTTCAAAAAATGATCCGGCAGATCAGGACACTACACCACCTAAAGCTAAACCTGGCGATGTTGGAATGGGTTTTGAAGAAAAGGTGGAGCTTTTTGACACTTTTGTGGAAAAACTTCCTAAGCTCAAGCAAAAAGGAAAAACGGCAGAACCTCCTGTAGCGCGTATTAATATGAACCAATTGCAAGGCTCGGATGACGGGGCTTTGATCACCGAAACGCTTGCAAAGGTGTACATTAAGCAAGGTCATTTTGATAAGGCAATTAAAGCTTATCAGATCTTAAAATTGAAATATCCCGAAAAAAGTGGTTTCTTTGCCGACCAAATTTTGGAAATAAAAAAACTGAAAAAGAGTAAATAAGCCGGAATATTATGATGTTATTATTCTCTGTTCTGATCATCATCACATGTATACTACTTGTTTTGATCATATTGATCCAAAACCCTAAAGGAGGAGGTTTAAGCTCATCATTTGGTGGTGGCGGTACCCAGCTTTTTGGTGGTGTTAAAAAAACTACTGACTTTTTAGACCGTGGGACCTGGGCTTTAGCTATAGCTTTAGCTGTTTTGGTTTTAGCGGCTAACGTTACCCTGAATCCTAATTTTGGTAATGCACCACAAGAACAAGAGTCTTTGATAGAAGGCGAGCTTAATAATATTCCCCAGGCCGCTCCGGTAGCTCCTCCTGCAGGAGAAGCGCAACAACTGCAACAAGATTTTCCCGAGCCGGTTGAAGATGAAGGAGGAGAGCAATAAAACGCTGATAACTTTAACAAGAACCCCGCAATCTCAATTGCGGGGTTTTTTATTTTAAGCCGTTCAATGTGTACAGCTTTTAATATCCGGTGGTTTGGGTTTGCGCTATGCTTTGCCGCATTTGCTGTTCTGCAATTTCAATTTGTGGAGGCCGACCCTTCCATTGATATTTCACATAGCCGAGGCCCGTTTACTGACGAAGGTTTAAATACCAGCCAAGCCCGGAATTATATCAATCATGGTAGTTGGGGTTTAGCGGAATGTGATAACCTGGTTAAATCCCCTGCCTTCAATCTTTATATGGCAGGCGTATTTCATCTTTTTGACACCTCGCGCCAGAGCGCCAGATTAGCGGTGTTAATTGCTTCCTTACTCCTGTTTCTCATCTTTAGCTTTCTGTTGAATAAACCGCTTATCAGTGTCAGTCTGATACTTATTGGCGGAATGCACTATCAGTTTTTTCAGTTTTTTCATTTTGCCATGGTTGAGGTTATGGCCGTTCAATTGATTTTGGCAAGCCTTGCGGCTGGCTTTATTTTCCTGAAGAGGTCCGACTCCGTAAAAAACAGTTGGTTTTGGCTGGTTCTGCATTTTGTCGGGCTTTTCACTGTGGTTTGTCTGAAAGTACAGTTTGCCTATACGATGGTTTTTCCACTGTTATTGATCTTTCTATGTAAGTTGCATACTAATAATAGTCGCTTTAAACCTTATATAATCACCTTGTTTGGGTTATATGCAGCAGCTATCTTATTTTATGGTTTTGGGTGGTATGTGCACGTTCAACCGGTTTTTGATAAGGTAATAGCCGGGCAGGTTACTCATCGTTATTCTGGTGACTGGAACGGACTGAAAGCCTTAGCCGGAAACATACGTACCTTTTTTCTACGCCCTGAGAACCTTTGCTTAAACCTGTTTTTTGCACTGAGCCTGATTTCGGTTATCCGTAACAGAAATACGTTGAAGCTTGAAGAAAAGTACCTGTTTAGCCTGGCCGGAATATGGTTGCTGCTGGAATATCACAAGGTTTTCATACAGTGGGTGCCAGCCCGTTATACGCTAAGCCTGGTGTTTGCACTAGCATTGTGGAACGCGGTGTTTATATACAGTGCGTTTAAGTCGGCCCATTTATCCGGAAAACTACTGGCTCTGGTAATACTTGTCCTCACGGTGATCTTACATAGCTCCGGATTAACGAGGTTAATGACAGAGCGAACCTATAGATCAGCGGAAATAATAAACCACTTTGAGAAATACGATTTTAAAGGCCGGGCAGTAGCGGGTACCTGGGCTACGGGCTTAATATGGACTAAAACCGCTTATGTGCTTCCGGTTTGGGATGATTTTACACCTATGGAAGAATTTATGGAAACCTATAAACCGGTTTTGGTGGTAACCGAAAAACATGAGAAAGATTCGGACCGGGCTTTCGATAGGCAAGGCATCGACCTTCAGCATTATTATTCCCAAAAGGAAGAGCGTTCATATGGAGGATATACACTCTTTTTCTATTCAGACTCTATGGCCTCGCTTCCATAAGCCCAGTCAAAAATGTCATGCTGTCAGTTATAGCCCTTGGCATACTTTCTGACATTAGGGAAATCGTTCATAAATTTTAAAGTATAACCAAAAATAAATAACACAATGGCAGATATTAACCTTCGTCCATTGGCAGACCGGGTTCTGGTAGAACCAAGTGCTGCTGAAACGAAAACCGCTTCTGGTATCATCATTCCGGATACCGCTCAGGAAAAGCCCCAGCAAGGTATTATTGTAGCAGTAGGTAACGGAAAAAAAGATGAGCCTATGACTGTAAAAGCTGGTGATCGTGTGCTTTACGGTAAGTATGGTGGTACGGAGATCAAGCATGAGGGAAAAGATTATCTCATTATGCGTGAATCCGACATTTTTGCCATACTCGGTTAGTCCATTCAATTAGTCCAATCAAAAAATTTAAAATAATAATATAATCATGGCTAAAGAAATAAAATTCAACCTGGAAGCCAGGGATGCCTTGAAAAGAGGGGTAGATCAACTGGCAGATGCAGTGAAAGTAACACTCGGTCCTAAGGGGCGTAACGTAGTTATCGAAAAGTCTTTTGGTTCTCCTATGGTAACCAAAGATGGTGTGTCGGTAGCTAAAGAAATTGAGCTGGAAGACAGGATCGAGAACCTGGGTGCTCAGATGGTAAAAGAAGTAGCCTCTAAGACCGCTGACATCGCTGGTGATGGAACTACTACAGCTACTGTTTTGGCTCAGGCTATCTACAGCCAGGGAATGAAAAACGTAGCGGCTGGTGCCTCACCAATGGACCTTAAGCGTGGTATGGATAAAGCTGTGGAAATGATCGTAGAGAATCTCCGCGGACAGTCTAAAGANNTAAAGAAGTGGGCGACAGTTCTGATAAAATTGAACAAGTAGCTTCAATTTCTGCCAATAATGATAATACCATTGGTAAGCTGATTGCTGAGGCGATGGCCAAAGTGAAGAAAGAAGGTGTAATTACCGTTGAGGAAGCTAAAGGAACTGAAACGTACGTAGATGTAGTGGAAGGTATGCAGTTTGACCGGGGTTATCTCTCGGCCTACTTTGTAACCGATACTGATAAAATGATCGCTGAACTGGAAAATCCTTATATCCTGATTTATGATAAAAAGATCAGTAATATGAAGGAACTTCTGCCTGTTCTTGAGCCAGTGGCGCAAAGCGGAAAACCTCTGTTGATCATTTCAGAAGATCTGGATGGTGAAGCTCTTTCTACCCTGGTGGTAAATAAGATCCGCGGAAGCCTGAAAGTAGCGGCAGTGAAAGCCCCTGGTTTTGGAGACCGCAGAAAAGCTATGTTGGAAGATATCGCTATCCTTACCGGTGGTACAGTAATCTCTGAAGAAAGAGGTTATAAGCTGGAAAACGCTACAGTTGACATGCTGGGTACAGCTGAAAAAGTGACCATTGATAAAGACAATACTACATTGGTAAATGGTGCCGGTTCAGCTGATGATATCAAAGCGCGTGTAAACCAGATCAAAGCACAAATAGAAACGACCACTTCTGACTATGACAAAGAAAAACTACAGGAGCGTCTGGCCAAATTAGCCGGTGGTGTAGCTGTACTTTATGTAGGTGCTGCCTCTGAAGTTGAAATGAAGGAGAAGAAGGACCGTGTGGATGATGCTCTGGCGGCTACCCGTGCTGCCATTGAAGAAGGCATTGTTCCTGGTGGAGGTGTGGCGCTGGTACGTGCTGCCCTGGCTTTGGTAGGTGCTAAAGGAGATAACGATGACGAAACTACTGGTATGGCTATCATTTCCCGTGCTATTGAAGAACCCTTGCGTCAGATTGTGGAGAATGCCGGACAGGAAGGATCCGTAATTGTTTCTAAGGTAAAAGAAGGTAAAGATGATTTTGGATACAATGCAAAAACCGAGAAATTCGAGAATATGCTGGATTCCGGAATTATTGACCCTACCAAAGTAACACGTGTGGCCCTTGAGAATGCTTCTTCCGTAGCCGGAATGTTGCTTACTACCGAGGCTACCATTACTGAGATACCTAAAGAAGAGAACGGAGCAGGTGGAATGCCTCCCGGTATGGGCGGAGGTATGCCCGGAATGATGTAAAAACCATAACATCAATATAATAGAACCCGGTAGCTCCTGCTGCCGGGTTTTTTTGTGCATATCAGTGTTCAGCCTATATTTGTGAAAACCTAAAACTCCATGATGAAATATCTGGCCTTTGTGCTTTTAATGGGCTTTACCCTTCAGGTAGATGCTCAGCGTTATAGCAACCCCAAATCATACTTCCGTAAATTTCAGAATGAGAACCGTAAACTGCGGATCAAGAATTTACGCTACCAAAAAGCCGCTCTTCGTTCAGCAGATGAAAGGCGGATCGTAAAATATCGGGAGATGGTGCTTAACCAGGCCAAAGAAAGTCAGCAATCGGTAAAGCGTTTAGGCCCTTACCAGGATTATGATATTCTTCAAAAAGAATACATCAATTCTCTTCAAATGTACATTGATGCCTTTGAAAATAATTTTGGCGTAGCGGAAGAGCTCAGTAAGAACCGTTACAACTCGTATGAAGATCTCAAGAAATACTACGAAGCAGTAAACAGGGCAGAAGAGGAAATGCTGGAGGCGGCTTATCGTATTCAGGAAGCAGAAGAGCACTTCGCAAAAAATCATTACCTCACTATTACCCGTGATGAAGAGATGGAGGAAGAATACCGTATGCTGGATGAGGTTACACTCTACAGCCGTGATATGACACTTTCTTTTTTCAGGGTAGATGCGCAGGTGCGTAAATACTTACAGACCATTGAAGCAGGGGGTATGGATAGTTTGAGCACTATTGTGGATGATCTGCGGGCCGCCTATAACGAATCAAAAAAAGAGGTTGAAGAGTATGCTGATTTTGACGGCCGTAAGATGATGTACAATGAAATGCAGGACTATCTGGAAGAAATACAACAGGAGCTGGATGAAAACCTACCCGCTTTGACCGACAATCTGCAGAATAAATTCCTGGATGAGGATGAATATGAAGATACACAGCGTGACCTGAAGCGCTTTGTGAAAAGACATACCTACCGTGAGGAAAGTTTTTTTGAAACCAAAAATGATCTGATAGAGGATTACCTACCCGAGGATTAAACCAATATGCACAGGCTCTTTACTTTGATGTTGCTGACTGTAGCAACATTCATGATGGTATGCTGGGGCTCTTATAGTTATACCTCACACTTTTCAAAAGCTTTTTTAAGTGATGATCTTCGTGATCTTCCTGATCAGAAGGTGGCCCTTATGCTGGGTACTTCTTTCAGAGGCTCCAACGGTACCATAAACCGGTATTTTAAATACCGTTTGGATGCTGCACTGGAACTTTACAAGGCAGGCAAAGTACAGTACATACTGGTAAGTGGTGATAATAGTGAGGAAAATTACAATGAACCACGAGCCATGAGGGATGCCTTGGTGAAGAATGGTGTGCCCGTAGATAAAGTTATTCTGGATTATGCCGGATTCCGCACACTGGACTCTATGGTGCGCGCCAAAGAAGTATTTGGCGTAACAAACGTAATTGTGGTTTCCCAAAAGTTTCACAACGAAAGAGCCATTTACCTCGGCCGTAAAAATGACATTAATGCTTTTGGCTACAACGCCCGGGATGTGGATGGGGCAGAGGGTTCACGGTCAAAGTTCCGGGAAATAGGGGCCCGGGTTAAAATGATGCTGGATATTTATGTGCTTCATACTCAGCCTAAATTTCTGGGAGAACCGGTAATTATTCCTTAATAAGCAACGCCTGCCGGTCTTTTGGCATCTAGTTTTAAAAGACCGATTATGAAAATATCAATTCTCAGTTTACTCGTAGTGATAATGGCAGGCCTGTCCTCTTGTCGCAAGGATAATTCAGATTTATGTATTGATCAGGGCCTGTTAAGCAAAAGCTCTGATGTGTATTGTACGCAAGATTACGATCCGGTATGTGGCTGTGACGGAAAAACCTATTCCAACGATTGTGTGGCTAAATTTCAGAATGGAATAAAGTTTTTTACCGAAGGAGCATGTGGGTGCAAATATCCCTATACCGGAGTAGTAAGAGATTTAACTGGTTTAGATGGCTGTGGCAAGGTAATAGAACTTTCCGGGGGCAAGCGGCTGGAAGTGGCATCCCTGCCGGGAAACTTTAACCTGGTAACCGGTCAGCAGGTGGAATTTGACTATACGGAAAGAACCGATCTGGGTTCTATTTGCATGGTGGGTAAAATAGTTGAGATAAACTGCATCAAAACAGTAGGTTGTAAGCCAGTACACCCTTATCATGTTATGGACACCACTAACACTTTTCAGGATCCCATAACCATCAACTCAGCTACCATATCCAATGATTGTTTATATATCAGCTACAGCCATTCCGGAGGTTGTGTAAATGACCATTCGATCAGGCTGAATAAAGTGGTTCCCTGGTGCGGAACTCCACCCTTACCCCCTACACAGCTTATGTTGCAACATGAATCTTATGGCGATCTATGTCAGGCGTACATCACCCGAACAGAAAGCTACGACCTGACCAGTATACAGGAAGCAGGTAAGAATTCAGTAGAGTTTTTCCTTACCAACCAACAAGGAAGTTTTAATCAGAAGTTCCAGTACAATTATTAAATAAAAGGAATAAATAAAAAGGGAGTATGGTGTTGGTCACAAACACCATACTCCCTTTTTAAGAATTGAACCCAGTTTAAGCAGTAAGGATGCCTTTAACCTGGGTCGAAATGGCTTTGCCATCCGCTTTACCGGCCAGCTCCTTAGAAGCGGTGCCCATAACTTTACCCATGTCCTGAGGTCCCTTGGCGTCTAAACGTATAATCAGTTCCTGTAAATAGACTTTGAGCTCTGCTTCGTCCATTTGCTTGGGCAGAAAAGTTTCGATTACAGTCAGTTGCTCACGCTCTTCTTTGGCCAGGTCTTCACGACCCTGTTGTTCATATATCTCCAAAGAGTCTTTACGCTGCTTTTGCAGGCGTTGTAATAGCTTCAGTTCATCCGCCTCCGAAAGATCAGTACCTCCGCCTTTTTCGGTGTTAGCCATAAGAATGGCAGACTTAATGCTGCGCAGGGCTTCAAGACGTACTTTGTCTTTAGCCTTCATGGCGGCTTTCATTTCTTCGGCTATATTTTGGGATAAACTCATGCTTTTTGGTATTTGAAATCAAAGGTAAGAATAGACGGCTATACCGTACAAACCATCCAGATATAAAAAACCGCCTCTCTGACCAGAACAGAAAGGCGGTTTTTGAAGAAACTATATTTAGATCTTAATCTACGTTATCATGTAAAAAGCTGTTGTTGGTCTTGATCTGGCTGCCGTCCTCACTATCATCAATACTAAACCGGCTTATGCGTCCTTCTTTACTGTATTTTTCATTTTCAATATTTACGCCCTGCCTCTTGTAGGCGGGTTCATTGTCGGTGTCGTCAACAGAAAAAGGATGATTCTTAAACCGATAGTTGAAAGCTTTTAGCTTAGCTCTTCGCTCGTCTGCTTTAAGGCGCATGCCTTCCTCAATCGGGCTGTCTACAGGCGAGACATTGCCGGATGGCCTTGGGTTGTGATCTTGTTTTGATGAGGCTGAAACTTGTTTTATTTCAAAACGCAGGTCCTCATCCTCAACCTCTTCCGGTTTGGGTTTATCGGCTTTTGGCTTTTCCTCTTCACGTTTGCTTCCCGCAGATTTCAGATGTTGCTCCAGGTGGAGGTAGTCTTCCAATGAATAGCGAATGGTTTCTTCAGGCTGTTGCTGCGGTTGCTTTTTAGAAACGGGCTCTTCTGTTTTGGTTTCAGCCTCGGGCTGCTGAGGTATGATTTCCTCTTCCGGTTCTTCCATTTCAAACTCTGCTTCAGGAGCCTTTTCTTCCTCTGTATCACCAATAGAGAAAACCGGTTCCATCTCTTCTGCAGTTTCCTCTTGCGGGGTTTCTGCTTCAGGGGCAGCTGACTCTGCTTCAGTGGGAATATCTTCCTCCAACTCAAAACGGGTGGTTTCTTCCAGCATTATCTCTTCTTCAACATCTGAGGCATGAAGGTCTTCCTGGGGCTTATCGGGATAAATCTCAGCTTCAAAGGGGTCTTCAGTTTCAAAATCAAAGAGATTTACCTGTTCCTTTTTTTTATTTTCTTCTTTTGCACTTTTTGCCAGTTCAGAGCTGATGATATCATCTTCATCATCTGTATCATGCTGAATGGGCTTGTTGTATACAGAGGTGCTTACGGCCTGTTCATCCTCCAGGGTATGCACTACCTTTTGAGGCTCACCACCAATGACCTGCACTTGCTGATCTGCGGCAAATCCCGTGGCCACAATGGTTACGGCTATGTCTTTTCCTAAAGATTCATCTTCACCAATACCCATAATAATATTGGCACTGCCTCCGGCTTCTATCTGAATATGGTCATTGATTTCACCGATTTCATCAATCGTGATCTCTTCCTGCCCGGAAACAATCAGTAAGAGAACATTTTTAGCACCTTTAATATGATTGTCATTAAGCAGGGGGGAATCAAGGGCTGAGGAAATAGCATCACTGGCCCGGGTTTCTCCGGAAGCAGTGGATGACCCCATAATGGCGGTACCACTGTCGGCCAGTACCGTGCGTGCATCACGCAAGTCAATATTGGTCGTATAGTGGTGGGTAATTACTTCAGCAATACCACGGGCAGCTGTGGCTAACACTTCATCAGCTTTGGCAAAGCCAGCTTTAAAGCCCAGGTTCCCATATACCTCCCTTAATTTATTGTTGTTAATAACAATCAAAGAATCAACATTGCTGCGCAGGGCTTCCACACCCCTTTCCGCTTGTTGCTTACGGTTATTCCCTTCAAACAGGAAAGGCATGGTTACAATACCTACGGTAAGCACGCCTAACTCTTTTGCTGTTTTAGCAATTATAGGAGCGGCTCCCGTACCGGTACCACCACCCATCCCAGCGGTGATAAATACCATTTTGGTATTGGTTTCCAATAAGCTTTTAATTTCCTGTATACTTTCCTGTGCAGATTGTTCACCCACCTGTGGGTTGGCTCCGGCTCCCAAACCTTCAGTAAGGGTTACACCAAGCTGTATCTTATTGGGTACAGGGCTGTTGCTAAGAGCCTGAGCATCAGTATTGCATACCGCGAAATCTACACCACGGATACCCATACTAAACATATGATTTACTGCATTACTTCCTCCTCCGCCTACGCCTATCACTTTGATGACAGATGACTGATTTTTAGGTAAGTCAAATGAAATAGTGTCATTTTGATTCTGGTCGCTCATATTCAGCTACGTTTATTATAGATCATCATTTAAAAAGTTACGAAACTTATCTGCCCAGTTTTCCAGAAAACCCTTGCGTTGCTGAGTGGGTTTTTTAGTCTGAGCCGGTTCGTTGTCTTCAGAGTTGTCACTAGTCTGTTCGGTAATATCATCCTCCGGTTTCTGTACCTCGTTTTCAGGAGGCTGCGGTTCGGGGTTCTTTTCCTGTTTGTAGGTTTGAGGGTTGGCGTTGTTAGGGTCAATCACAGCTATTTCATCGGTATGATTCTTATTGACCCCTTTCAGTACCAGCCCCACTGCGGTAGCGTAAACCGGTGAACTGAATTCATCATCGCTCTCACTGGCCAAATGCTCGTTGGGAAATCCAATTCGAGTATCCATACCGGTTACAAACTCTACCAACTGCTTAATATGCTTCAGCTGACTGCCGCCACCGGTAAGCACAATCCCGGCAATTAATTTCTTCTTATTTTCATCGTAGCCATAATTCTTAATTTCCAGGTATACCTGTTCAATAATCTCAACTACACGGGCGTGAATGATCTTGGAGAGATTTTTTAAGGAGATTTCCTTAGGCTCACGTCCCCGTAAACCGGGAATGCTTACAATCTCGTTCTCTTTATTTTCTCCGGGCCAGGCGGATCCGAATTTGATCTTCAGGAGTTCAGCTTGCTTCTCAATAATGGAACAGCCTTCCTTAATGTCTTCAGTAATTACATTGCCTCCAAATGGAATTACTGCGGTGTGACGGATAATACCATCCTTAAAGATGGCTACATCCGTGGTTCCGCCACCAATATCCACCAATACCACACCGGCTTCTTTTTCTTCCTGAGACAGAACAGCTTCGGCTGAAGCCAAAGGTTCAAGAGTGATGTCAGCTACATTCAGGTTGCTGCTTTTTACACAACGACCAATATTTTTTATGGAACTGATCTGGCCTACTACAATGTGGAAGTTAGCTTCCAGGCGACTGCCATACATGCCACGGGGTTCGCGTATTTCGGATTGACCGTCTACTTTATATTCCTGTGGGAGCACATGGATGATCTCCTCACCAGGCAGCATCACCAGGTTGTGTACGTTCTGGATGAGGTTGTCAATGTCTTTATCCTCAATCACATCGTCCGAATTCTGACGGATGATATAATCACTATGTTGTAAGCTTCGGATATGCTGACCGGCAATACCCACCACCACGCTCTTAATGGAGAGGCCTGACTCATTTTCGGCTTCTTCAATAGCCAGCTTAATACTCTCTATGGTTTGAGTAATGTTGGTGACCACGCCCCGGTGTACACCCAGTGATTTAGCTTTTCCCATACCCTGGATCTCCAATTTGCCGTACTCATTCTTACGGCCAATCATGGCAACGATCTTGGTGGTTCCTATGTCAAGCCCTACGGCTATTTTGTCGGGATTCATTCGCTAATATTTTCTACAAATTACCTGATCACTATACTTCAGGTTTATCGTTTTAAAACGGTCAATGTTTTCTGCAGTGCCTATATTTTGGTAAAAACTTTTAAGCTTTTTCAGCTTGCTTTCCAGGTCTTCGGGAGTGCCGGCTAATACCGTATGACGACCGGGCCTGGGGTATAAAATCCACTCTCCGTTGGTTTCTATCTTCAGACCGCTGAAGAAATCTCTATAAAATTCATCGGTCTGTAAGTCTTTAAAAAAGTGATACACTTTTTCCCTGGTTTCTGCATTCATTCTACCGGTAACCAGTGGAACCTTTACTGAGAAGCGTGGTGAAAGGGCCATACTGTCACCCTGTTCATCAATGTAAAAAGCTGCTCCTGAGTTTTGTACACGTACAACCGGTTGTTTCTGATATACATCAATCCTCAAACTACCATCCAGCTTCGAATATACCTCTGCTTTACGGATAGAAGGGTGATTATCAAGGCTTTCTTCTAACAGCGGAATGTTAATTTCTTGAAGGAACAAACTGTCAAAAAAGGGGTATTCATCCAGTATCCAGGCCTCTACCTCTTCCTGATTTACAAAGTGATAGCCGCCTGCCTGATCAACATGTATATGAATACCCTTGGTTCTGAGGGTTTTATGTTGGTTGCCGGAAAAAGCAAAAATGACCAGCATTACTATAATCCCACTGCTCCAAAACAATATGTTCTTGAATTTAGCCATTGAGTAAAACCATTTTAAGAGGGTTCACCAATTGGTCTATATCACCGGCACCTATAGTAAGTATGACGTTTTTGCTTAGTTTTTTCTGGCGGAAATGAGTGAGGATGTCCGCTGTGGAAAGGTGTAATTTTTCAATATCACTTATCCGTTCTAATAACATAGTGGAGTTAATACCGGGGATGGGTTTTTCCCGTGCCGGGTAAATATCCATCAGGATCAGCTCATCCAGTTTATTCAGGCTTTCCGCAAAACCATCGGCAAAATCACGGGTGCGTGAATACAAGTGTGGTTGAAAAATACCACTTATGTTATGCTGCGGGTACAACTCCCGTACTGAATTGATCAGGGCATTGATCTCCGTAGGATGATGCGCATAATCATCGATGTATACAAGGTTTTGGGTCTTGATGTGGTATTCAAACCTGCGCTTTACCCCTTTGAAGGTTTCAATACCTTCTTTTACTTCTTCAGGGCTCAGGCCGTATTCAAGAGCGAGGGCTGCCGCTCCGGCAGCATTTTCTACATTATGTCGTCCGGGAAGCCCGCTTTTAATGTTTTCAATGGTTCCCCCTGGTGTTTTTAGGTCAAAGCGGTAGGTGTGTTCTTCAATGCGAATGTTAGTGGCTCTGAAATCAGCGGATTCGGAAAAACCGTATTTCTTGCCAGGCAAGTCCAGCCGTTCTTCAATGAGCGGTGTGTTTTGAATACTGGCAGCAAAATCACGGAAGGTCCGTTCCAGTTCGGCACCGTCTCCGTAAATGTCCAGATGGTCAGCATCCATAGAGGTTACTAAAGCGCCTTCTGGTTTAAGCTGTAAAAAACTACGGTCAAATTCATCGGCTTCGGCAATAAGCAAGCCGGTTTCGTCATTACCACCCCAGAAATTGGTTTGATAGTTAACGGAGATGCCACCCAGAAAAGCAGTTATACTTTTCCCGGCCTGGCGGAATAAATGTGCCAGCAGGGTAGAAGTGGTGGTTTTTCCGTGGGTACCGGCCACCGCCAGGCAGGTATGGGTTTGAGCTATCATACCCAATATTTGCGCCCGTTTGATCAGGGCAAAGTCCTTTTTACGGAAAAATTGCAGCTCGGTATGTTCTTCGGGAATTGCAGGGGTGTAAATAACGGTGGTTTTGGCCTTCTTCCGGAAAATCTGTGGGATTTGTTCCGTATCATCTTCGTAATGAATGGCCATACCTTCTTCTTCCAGCTGCTTGCATAAGGGTGTGCGTACACGGTCATAACCAGCTACTTGCTTGCCCCGGTTTCGGAAATAGCGCGCCAGGGCACTCATGCCAATGCCTCCGATCCCGATCAGGTATATATTATCCTTATCCAGCATTTGGTAGAAGTTTTACTATTTCATCGGCAATATGCTCAGCAGCATCGGGTTTTGCCAATGCCAGTATATTTTTTTCAAGTTTACTTCTGCTACTGTCATCCATGAGTTGCTTCAACTTCTTCCGAAATTCTTTTTCGGGATCCGTTTCGCGAAATATTAGCGCGGCCTCTTTTTCTACCAGCGCCATGGCGTTTTTAGTTTGATGATCTTCTGCCACATTGGGTGAAGGGATCAGTAATGTCGCTTTCTGAAGGACTGCCAGTTCTGAGAGTGTGCCGGCTCCGGCCCGGCTGATCACAGCGTCTGCTATGGCATAGGTTTCCTGCATATTCTGAAGGAAAGCTTTAATCTGCAATTGATCATTTTGTTTTGATCTGTGCTTTTGGATCAGGTTATCGTAATACAGCTTACCGGTTTGCCAGAGCAGGTTCACATTCATTTTCAGAATGTATTCCAGGTTATTTTCAATGAGCTGATTGATTTTACGGGCACCCAGACTTCCACCTAAAACCAGCATGGTTTTCCGGTTGGGGTTTAGCCCTAACTCTTCATAGCAAGCCTGCTTTGACTCTACCTTGCTGTGTACGCTGCTCCGGATGGGGTTTCCTGTGAAAACAATTTTTTCCTTAGGAAAAAAGCGCTCCATCTTGTCATAGGCTACGCAAATCCTTCTTACCCTTGGAGCCAGTAATTTATTGGTGATGCCGGGGTAAGAGTTTTGTTCTTGTATGAGGCAGGGTTTATTTTTTCGAGAGGCCACATACAATAGTGGTCCGCTGGCAAAGCCTCCGGTGCCGATCACTACATCCGGTTTGAATTTTCGGATCAAACCTTGGGAGCGTGCCAGGCTGGAAAATAATTTAAAAGGAAACAGCAGGTTGGAAGCGGTCAACTTACGCTGGATACCACTGATCCATAAACCTTCTATATGGTAGCCGGCCTGAGGTACTCTCTCCATTTCCATGCGGTCGTTTGCGCCTACAAAAAGGAACTTTGCTTTCGGGTAACGTCTTTTGAGTTCGTCTGCAATGGCTACGGCCGGAAAAATATGTCCTCCCGTACCGCCTCCGCTTATCATGAATCTATATTCAGGCATGGGCAAAGCTATTAGCAGATTGAACATTCACTTCCTCATCGCTTTCTTCAGGAATGCCACGGCTCACGCTGAGTATAATCCCAATGGCTACACAAGTCATCCAGATGGAAGATCCACCTGCGCTGATCAATGGCAGGGTCTGCCCGGTAACGGGGAAGAGGTTTACAGCTACCCCCAGGTTTACAAAGGCCTGAACGATAATTCCCAACCCTGTTCCCAAGGCTACAAGGGTGCCAAATTTAGTGGGTGCTTTTGTGGCGATAATGAGGATGCGTATCATAAAAAGGACGTAAAAGAAAACGACCAGTACGCCTCCGATCAATCCAAACTCTTCCACAATTACAGCGTAAATGAAATCGGAATTGGATTGGGGTAAAAAGTTTTTCTGTACACTTTTGCCGGGTCCTTTACCAATAAGCTGTCCTTCTGCAATGGCCATTTTGGCTTTGTGCACCTGGTAATTTTCGTTTTTATCGCCACTGCTGTAATTCTCGATCCGTTTTTGCCAGGTAGCTACCCGGTTATCCATACCGGGGAAGGCCAGGGTAAGCAGTATGAAAAGTCCGAGGGCAGCAATTCCGCCACCAACAATGTAAAGGAGGTTTTTAATGGGATACCCACCGATAAAAAGAACCACCATGCTGATGCCAAAGACCAGGGCAGCGGTACTAAAGTTGGACGGAAGTATGAGCGCGCAAACCGCAAAAATGGGTAGAAGCAAAGGCACAAAAGATTGCTTGAAACTTTTGATCTTTTCCGAAGCGGTTTTGGCGAGGTAGCGCGAGATGTAGATCATCAGTACTACGCTGGCAAAGGCCGAAGTTTGAAAGGTCCAGCCCAGGAAAGGGATACGGATCCACCGGGTAGCGTTTGATACCGTATGACCCTGGAATAAAGTATAAACCAGAAGCAAAAGGGCCACGGGCATCAGTATCACCGAAATAGCTCCGAAGTGGCGGTAGTTCATGGTATGTGCGGCATACATCAGAATCAATCCCAATGTAAGGTGCACGGCATGCTTGGCCAGCATGCTAAACGTATTACCACTACCATACATAAAGGCAATATTGCTGCTTGCACTATATACCGGCATCATGGAAAATAACGCCAGTATTATTGCAATCACCCAGAGGGTTTTATCTCCTTTTATGTAGGTAAGGACCTTTGACATTACAACCTTCTTACGGCAGCTTTAAACTGACGACCACGATCTTCATAATTTTCAAAAAGATCAAAGCTTGCACAGGCTGGGCTCAGTAGTACAGCATCATTCTTAGTGCCCAGTTTATAGCTGATGCGTACTGCTTCGTCCATGTCGGCTGCATCAATCATAAAAGGAACCATCTCTTCAAATTCAGCATGCAGTTTAGTATTATCTGCACCCAGGCATACAATAGCTTTCACTTTTTCCTTAACCAGCTTATGCAGCTGACTGTAGTCGTTACCCTTATCCACACCTCCTACTATCCAGATGGTTGGTTTTTGCATACTCTCCATAGCGTACCAGGTAGAGTTTACATTAGTGGCCTTGCTGTCATTGATAAACTCAATGCCGTATACCTGTAATACAGGCTCCAGGCGATGTTCAATGCTTTCAAATCCGGCCAGGCTTTCACGGATCACTTCCTTGCGAATGCCCAGTAGTTTTCCGGCCAGACCGGCAGCCATACTGTTGTAGGCGTTGTGTTTGCCCTGCAGGGCCAATTCATTAATACTCATTGCTTCCTGGTTTTTAAGGTTTATATGAATGTGTTTTTGTTCGTTAGTAAAGGCACCTTCTTCCAGCTGTTTTTCAAGACTGATGGGTAAAAGATGACTTTGGGGTTTGTACTGATCCAGATAATTGAGGGTTTCAGCATCATCGGTATTGTATATGAAGTAATCGTCCTTCCCCTGGTAGCGGCCAATGGCAAACTTGCTTTGGGCGTAGTTTTCCATTTTGTACTCATAGCGATCCAGATGATCAGGCGTGATGTTGGTCAATATGGCAATGTGCGGTTTAAAGGAGGTGATGTCATCCAGCTGGAAGCTACTCACTTCAAGTACGTAGTAATCGTGATCTTTTTCCGCAACGGAAGCGGCAAAACTGTCGCCAATATTACCTACCATGGCTACATCCAGCTTAGCCTTTTTCAGGATATGATTGGTAAGCATGGTGGTGGTGGTTTTTCCATTACTGCCGGTAATGGCTACCACTTTACCCTTACAAAAGCGGTAAGCCCATTCCACTTCTGATATAATAGGAATATTCTTGCTGCGCAGGCTTTTTACTATGGTCGCCTTTTCCGGAATACCAGGGCTTTTGATCACCAGGCCGGCTTTGAAGATGTGATCGTCAGTATGACCGCCTTCCTCAAAATCAATGGCTTCCTCTTGCAGGCGGTGTTTGTATTTGTCTTTTAAAGCACCACCATCCGACAGGAAAACAGAGTATCCATTTCGCTTAGCCAGCAAAGCAGCACCATAGCCGCTTTCGCCACCACCTAAAACTACTATGTGATCTTTAGTGCTCACGTTTAGCGTAGTTTAAGGGTTACAAAAGTTAATACTGCCAGGAATATCCCAATGATCCAAAAGCGGGTCACAATCTTACTCTCGTTAAAACCCAGCTTCTGGTAGTGGTGGTGCAGGGGTGACATTTTGAAAATGCGCCTGCCTTGCCCGAATTTCTTTTTGGTGTACTTGAAATAACTCACCTGCATGATCACAGAAAGATTCTCCACTACAAATACACCACATACAATGGGGATGAGCAGTTCTTTGCGAATGGCAATGGCAAACACCGCTATTATACCTCCAAGGCTGAGACTCCCGGTGTCGCCCATAAAAACCTGGGCGGGGTAGGCGTTGTACCACAGGAAACCCACACAAGCCCCCACAAAAGCGGCAATAAACACCACCAGTTCACCGGTGTTGGGGATGTACATAATGTTGAGGTAGTCTGCGAAAATGATACTACCGGATACGTAAGCAAATATGCCCAGTGTAATGCCGATAATAGCTGAAGTGCCAGTGGCTAAACCATCGATGCCATCCGTGAGATTGGCTCCGTTGGATACTGCGGTTATAATAAAGATAACAAAGGGGATAAAGATGACCCACGCCCAGTCCCGGTAATCAGGGCCTATCCATTTCAATAACATGGAGTAATCAAACTCATTGTTCTTGAAGAAGGGTATGGTGGTAGTGGTAGACTTTTCAGCTTCACCGTATATGGGTAAACGAGCGTTGCGTTCCACCTGCATCTCTTCCAGTTGTGCTTCATTGGTAATGCGTTCTTTTATGGTTACATCAGGGTGGAAATACAGGATGGTGCCTACGATAACCCCTAAACCCACTTGCCCGGCTATTTTGAATTTTCCGGCCAGACCTTCCTTATTCTTTTTAAACACTTTGATGTAATCGTCTACAAAACCGATCATTCCTGTCCAGATGGTGGTGATGATCAGAAGGATGATGTAAATATTTTCCAGCTTGGCGAAAAGCAATACCGGTATCAATATCCCGGAAAGGATCATCAAACCTCCCATGGTGGGGGTTCCGGCTTTCTGCGCCTGACCTTCTAATCCAAGGTCACGAATGGTCTCACCTACCTGTTTGGCGTGCAAATAGCGAATGATGGATTTACCAAATACCATACAGATGATGAGGGAGAATATAATGGACATGGCCGCCCGGAAGGTGATGAACTGGAATACTCCGGCACCAGGCAGGTCATAAGTTTGATCGAGATATGTAAAGAGGTAGTACAGCATCAGTTGGCAGTTGGCGTTAAAAATTCACGGGCTATTTGCATATCATCAAAGGGATGGCGTTCCCCGTTGATCTCCTGGTATTTTTCATGGCCTTTGCCGGCAATGAGAATAATATCGCCCTTACGTGCCATACGGCTGGCGGTTTTAATGGCCTCTTTGCGGTTGGTTATGCTGAGGTATTTGCGTTGCTGGTGTACTTCCACACCGGCTTCCATATCTTTTATAATAGTCTCGGGATCTTCAGAGCGAGGATTGTCAGAAGTGAAGATCACCTGGTTGCTGTACTCGGTGGCAATCTTAGCCATTTCCGGTCTTTTGCCTTTATCGCGATCACCTCCGCAACCGATCACCGTAAACAGGGTTTCATTCCCTCCCCTGATCTTCTGGATGGTTTCCAGTACGTTTTGGAGTGCGTCAGGCGTATGAGCATA
>CAJNIZ010048259.1:91159-139493 GCA_905231905.1 Symbiodinium pilosum | reverse complement strand
TTTTTTTTTTTTTTTTTTTTCCGCAAGGGATCTTGGAGGTTTTTGTTATAAGAATGGCTTGTTTTGATAGTTGTGTTGGGGGGCCCCGTTTGGGAGGCATATCCAGACGGTTGTGCCCTGCTAGGGCAGAACCTCCCTTAGCTCAAGACCTCACGCCCCTCATGTGGAAGAGCAAGTCTCCTATTGCCATAGCTGTCGTTGATGTGCTGAGTGATCTGAGTGCAGTCATTTTTGTCATTGATGCAGCTACTACAAGAACGTTGTCAGCCCAGAGGGGTTGGCCAGAATTTTGGCTTTCACCCCACCACTCAGGGGGGGTACACTGTAAAGGGACCTGATTGGAGGTGGATGGCCAAGGCCGTGCCATTGCACCTGTGGTACACGAAGCGGTGAGGGTTGAGTGGCTTCCGGGAGCGCATGGGCTGCAATATCCACCGAGTATTTGCAGCGGGGTCTGTAGAGAAGCATGCTTGCTTCCTCAGTTGCGGCTATAGCCCGATGCAGAGGCTTTGGGGGAAAAACATAATTGGTTGACTGGAAGACGTTGTTTGTGGGTTGGGGTGTGAACGTTCAATGATGCCTGCCGAATTTCTTGGGAAGCCGGGACAGATCAGCCTGCTGGTATGGCTGCCGCGTGTGGCTTCTCCTACGGCTAGTGAGGCTAGTTGCTGATTCATTCACCCACTCGGAACCACAAGCAGAACTTGCCTGTCATTTTTCGGTGTGTCAGGCTCATGAGTGCTCAGCGTCGCCCGCTTCAAGGTTGCTTTTTCAGGGAAACACATGCGGCTTCGTGCGTGCTTACAAATCCTAACTTGCAACTGATCTCCCACTGAGCAACCTTTCCTGGATGCCTCGCAGTGGACGTGAGAACGAGTTTCCGCGGATTGCAGCGTAGGATTCTGTGACCAGGGTTTTTCCGCTAATGGTTGCTCATTTCAGACCTCTCAAGCAGTCCTAACATCACTCTAGATACGCGAACTCAGGACTTCAACAGTCTTGGGCTCATGAGGGGCCTTGGGTGAGCGTTGCTTTGGGCATTTCCAGCTTAGGGTTTAGTTTCCGAGGTTTGAAATTTAATTTCAGACTTGAAGCTGACCAGCATTAATTCATCTGCGGTGGGCAAACACCGTCGAGTGTTGGTAGGATATCCTCGTCTTTAACATGGTTGTCCAGGGCTTCAGTACGTTGGTGACAGCAACATGCACACCGGGCGCGAACCAGTAAGAATAGCGCCGGATTTGTTAACCAATCGATCGTAGATTTGAGCTAGCGTATGTAGACTCGTCGTACTGCAACCTAAACCTAAGCCCTGATCCCCACAAGTCTGCTTCTGGGAGGATTTTCATTTGGCTGTCCCATGCCCATCCCTGAACTGCGAACAGCCTTGCTCAAGTATAGGAGGCCACGGATCCTGCCCTGGTTTGCTGGGCTGCCACAGGCGTTGGCATGCTAAATAGATTCCAAAACTTGGGGCATCTCATTTGAAAAGTCTGGACAGTAGACCTTCTTACATGCAGCGTGCTGTACGCTTTTTAGGGCTGTGCGTGTGTCTGACGACCCCGAAGTATCTGTTGACTGGCCAGAGGGTTCAATTGGGTCAGCCTAGCAGGGACCCTTTATGTTGCAACAGCTGAAACACGTAAACAATGTCGCATCTATCCCAACTCTAGTTTGTGGCTGTGGCACCAGGCATTGATACTCAGATTGCGCAGGAAACACGGCAGACTACGTTGTAAGTACAGTTCGGAGTAGTATTTTGGGTTTTGGGTGCATTTAGATCGTGCCCTCTGGGTATCCCTGTTTTCCCCTGGTTTGTAAAAGAGGAATTGCGAGTGCCCAGACAAGCAAGCAAAAGTCAAAGCCTCACAGGCGCAAAGGCCTTGTAACTCAAAGTAATTCCAAGACGGAGAGAACGTTTCTTTCAACTTGCCGATAACACACGTACAGCACTTCTTCGCGTGTCTGATTGAGCTTCCAGCAAAACACAACTACTCATCAGTGCAACCATGTCAGATGTTCAGTATGCGGCCCCTTGCTACTGAATACTTTTGGATCTCCAGCTTTTCGTAGCTGTGAATGTGAAGACGACAGCAAAGCGAGCAGGATGATAAGATCACACATCGTCCCAGTCACAGGGTGTCCAGTTGCATTGCGGGGACTAGGCACTAACGCATATTTTCAAACCTCCTGACTGCAAAATGGATAAACTGATCCTGTTTCGGCATGGGTAGAACGAATACGGGATTCCTGTGTAGGGTTAGTTTTTGCCTGGTTGGAATCCTGTAGACAGCCTTACGGCTCCAAACGCTCAATCCCAAAGATTCATGGTTCAGGGTCAGGGTAATGTTTTTTTGGAACTCCAGCCTACTTCGCATTCCAGCTCTTGTTCATATGTGTGTGCTGCTTGTAGTGAATGGTTTTGCACTATCAACATGGGGTTGACCTTGCAACGTAAATCCATGAAAGGTCCTTGCAAAACAAGCCTTAAACACGGCAGCTCTGGAATTACTTGCACACCTCTGTGGGTACGTGCAACTTTGGGGTCCACATACATTTTGAAAACAAGAGTCTGAAACGGCATGCACCTGACACCAACCAACATACAAACATGGATGTCCTGTATAAACTTCAAAGTGATTTGGTTCTGAGTGTGTAAGGCTCTGAAGGATGTCTTTCCTTCATTGATCTAGCCAGGACTTTAAGTGGATAATGTAGCGCTCGTGTAGGATGTTGGTACAGACTGCAATTTACATACTTTGCCGTACGCACATGCTATAGTACGTAATCCCCGAAGTTCTGCCACACATCCTTACGCGAACCCGGAACCATGACAAAAGAATCGCAGTATGTTTCTGGTGTTGGTGAGAGGTCTTGAGCACCAAGCAGCTGCTGATGTGGAGTCGCTTCCATTTGACACGGTGCGCGCCCTGTGGCCATGGGCAAGGCTTTTTCAAGCTTATCCTTTGCTAATGCTGAACCTGGCCCCTGTGTTCCGAGTTTAGGGGTCAGCATTCTGAGCTTCAAGGTATCGGATTTTGGGTTGCTTTTGGCATGCAGGCTTTCGGGTCAGGGTGTGTTGTTTTAGGGCTACACCAGGTTTGTTTGTGTTTGGGCCCAGGAGGGAAACTCATCGTGAGGCCTGGAGATTTTGGCGCGAAGTTAAGGTTATGTATCAGAAGTTGAATGTGATGCATTTTGATCCCAAAGTGACTTAGACCATTCTGGCGAGGATTCCTTGCGCTCCACCTCCTGCTCCGTTTCAAAACCAGTGCTGCTTCTGCTACTGCGCCACCATCACTAGTACCATCCCCACCCTCCTCCACGAGCATGAGAAGCTTGAGCCACCATGCGGAAAGCCAGGCCGAAATCCTCTCCCGTCGCTTTGCGATGCTGGGAGGCCTTTCTGTGCTACAGCTTGGGAAGCACGGTGTACTGTTCTTCTTGGGTCAAGGCGCCAGGCTCTGAACTTGGGAGTAGTAGAGGTCGGTGGGTTATCTCGAAGCGCTGAAGTGCGTGGGGCAAGTACATACTCGTAATACATGCAGATGGAATGTTGCAATTGAAGTCGCCCACCTCAAAGGCGTCCTCTGTTCTACATCGTTTAGTGTTAGCGTTGCGGTCTAGGTTTCCCCTCTTGTTTGTTCTTGGTCTACGCTAGCGTTGACGTTTTTTGCTAGCCTTCGTGAGGAGCGGTCTTGAAGTCATGTTGATGTGTGGTGACAGCAACACACAACAATAGGAGCACTTGAAGTGCATTGCAGCCCTATGTATTGATATACAGTTACACATGGCTCTTACAAATAGTGCCACAGCACGACTGTCTTCCTGATTCGTCTCGCGCAAACTTGTACTGTTGTTACTGCGACTTCGTCCTTCTGCTCAAGCTGCGCAGCCAAGCTGTTCCTTCCCACGCGGGCCTATAGATGCCTCTTCCCGCCCGTGGCAGGTATTGCCTTTGTTGCTACCCTTTTGGCAAAGATCCTCTCCAATTCAATCTGACCAGCGGTCTCAGAAGTTTTGTCTTGGAGGCGTAGTCTTCGCAAGGAAAGCTGCCATCCATGTGACCCCTACACCGGTCCCAGTTATTTCCCTTTTCAACTCACCTGCCGGTCCTTCCAAGAAGCGTAAGGCACCCGCTTGTTTCTTGTTTCTTTGACAGTGGGTTTGGTAGTTGTTGTCGTAATTATGAAGGAGTAGACGAGTAATTGTTGCCACAAGTTGCCCTCAGACAAAGAGAATAACGCAGGATCATGAGCCGCTAGCTGAGAGTGAGAGAGCTTCCACTTCGGCAGTCAATCAGCACATTGAGATCCTTGGTTATTTTGTGGCAAGTGTTGTTGGTATGGATGAACCTTGAATGCTATTGATGTACCAAGGTGCCGAACAGCCTGGGGTTCAGGATGTTGAGCTCGTGGGTTTTGTTATCAGCAACCGTGCCTTCATCACAAGCATTTTTCTTGGAACATGCAGGCTCCGGCTGCCTCACCGAAGCCTGGCGCGAGGATCGCAGATTCTCGTCCAGGGCTGTTGGTTGTTGGTTTCAGGTTTCAGGTTTCAGCGTTAAGTTTTGAGGGTTCAGGGTGTCAGTTTGTGTGGGGTAGTCAAGGAACAGTTCTTAACTGAACAGCTTACAGATTTTATTTAATGCCATGTAGAGAGCTCATGGTAGTGCGCGAGTTTTGATTCAGGTCTGCTTCCTTGTCTATGTGTACAGGTTTCTGGTACGGCTTCGTCCTGGAAGTAGAGAACCCATGAATCAGAATCGTTGTGATTACAAGCAATGGTTTTTCAAAGCATCAAGCCTGACGGCTCACGGTCTCATATTGCCGAAATGCAGGTTTGGAGTCAACTACTGTACGGGTTGTCTGAACAATTACACCATCTGATCCTTTCCCTTTTCTCGTGCTATCTTTCTTGCACGTGCTTGGAATGCCGGAAAGGTGAGGGTGCTACCATTGCTCCACGCATAGATAGGCATAGCATCTGACACGAGACTGAGGCGCCCCAAAAGGACCACTAGATTAGTTCGTTTGGGGGAACTCTCGCTGCCACTGATGAAAGAATAAAACAACAACCCGCTGTTTTAAAACAGAAGTGCATTGAGCTCTGAGAAGAATCGTGCTCAAAGCCCGAAGCCCATGCGCATCAATCATGTTCTGCAAGCTGTCTGTCAGCAACTGGGCCGGTGCAAAGCATACAATGCTTGAACAACGTGAGTTGTCTATCGCCCGTAGTTGCTTTTAGGCTGCATCTAGCTTGTCTTTCACATGAACAAATCTGAAAGTGTTGAGACCTTGGCGAGCAATTTGTCACGGTTAACCAGTTCTAAGATGCCACATGTCCAAACATGCGCTGGTGTGCCCCAGAAAGCTAAACACCCAAAAGAATCCTGAGATTCTTGTTGGGCCCCCCTTTTGCGAAGACTGTAGTGCAGCAGAGAGGGGGTTCCTGACAATCCAGGGAAGCGTACTTTCCAAGCAAAAAGTCCTTGAAAAGTCACATCGGAGTTTCGAAAACTCTGCACAATTTAAATCAGGGGATAGGACTAATTCCCGCAAGGCAGCTGCGCCCATCTTGTCCGTGCTCCACCTCAGACGATGAGATGTGGGAGGGGCGCTTTGAGCCCGTCCGTAGATACGCACCAACACATGAGAAACCACAGTACTCCAAGGGTTCCTCTTTTAGGTAGTGACTAGAGATGCAGGAGGGTTTAGATTGGAAGGCTGAGCGTTTTGGCTGACAACTGCAGGTTTCAAACCATTTCGGTGGGGTTCGACCTGACATGTAGAAACTAAGCTTGCCTTCGAAGGACTTTGGCCCGGCTCCTGCAGCCAGGTTTAAAGTTCGTGGTGTGCTTTTCTTATAGCTCAAAAGTGACCAAGGCATGATTCCTGGTGAAAGTTCAGCGCAACCAGCAGACCTCAAAGGGAGTAGTATGGAGGCCTAGGAATCCAGACAAGCGTGTGCCAAGACAGTCAGTCAGGTCTTAGATCCTTCAATTGTCAATAGCAGAGCATTGGCACGGTGGAAGTGGGGTAGTTTTTGAGCTGCAGAGGCACTAGCCTACGTCGTACGCGCACGCCAGCGGGCCAGATGCTCGGATATTTTGACCCACGGGAACAGCACAATTTAGCATGCAGTGTGGGTGTGCGTCAATCCCTGTAAATGGGAAGAAGATCAGGGAAGAATTCCTGAAGGCTTCTTGCAACCCCAAGTGCAGTACTAGTAGGAATCTCTGGAAACTCCTAGTTTTTCGCGCCCTTTTTTGCAATGTGTAGGACTAGTATGCACCCACCAAAACATCTTTGTCACGCAAGGTTTAAGAGTTTAACACCACAGACACAGACACAGGATCACCAGCGATTGCAAGACGCCCTGGTCAGCGAGGCACAGATGTGAGCACCCTGCTTCTGGGTTGTTGGGGATACAGCTATAATGGAGAATCACATGGAAAATAACATGGAGAATGAAATGGAAACTGGGGTAACATAGGGATTCAAGGAACTTAATTTAAGTAACTTTATTGGAGCAACCCTAGTAGTAATTTACTATATATACACATGATGGTAACCTAATCTAAGTTCCTTAACAGCAATCCACTTGTTGCATCCAGATGCCAGGAAGCCTAAGAACTGCAAATTCTGAGCCTCCTACGTTGTCCAAATTTGGACCCACGGTTATGGTTTTTGGCCTTGTACTTGCTTCGGGGACCTAGCGGTGTCAGACCCTAGATTGGCAAATCATACTCATCCTCAAACTGAAGTGCTCTTGCCTACCCATTGGATGCCTCAACCCAAGGTTCTTAGCGTTGCATGCAGCGCCCAAATTGCAGAGGTCTACCCGGAGTGCGAACACCCTAGCAGATGTGGGATGTGCCGAAGAAAAAAAGGATTCCGAGCAAGGAAGCCTGCTTCGTAGCCTGACTTTAGTCTCTCCCTGACACGTTCAAACTGATCCACGCATATCCACGCCCCTGAACGGAGGTCTCATCAGGCGTTCTTGTGTGGCCTCGGGCCTCAGCTTGCTGGTCGTTCCCCGCATGTTGATTTCCGGTCTAGGGTGCAGAATCATGCCAAAGTGAGATCCGCGCTGCGGTTCCTGCGTTTCTCCTTTTTCTCAATCATTGCCATGACTGCAGAGGCTTTCTACTCCGGCTACTGAGAATAAATCACCTTGCTGTCAATGGATGCCAATGGGGTGATTGTGAATTTGCTGACATCCCCATACTTCGGGAAAATTTTCACCTTGTGATCGGGCTTGGATTCTGTCATCCGAGGTCTAGCAGGTGCCTTCTGTCTATCTGGTTTTCTTGAACACTGTGTCTAGACAGGTTGCAGAAATTCCGCGAGCTGATGGAATTTGCTGCCGCACGCTGAAAGGGAGGGAAGGGCTGCTCCATTTTGTTTGGGTTGACTGTGGTCTACTGTAAGGGTCAAGCATCTAGAAAATGTGTTGCTGGTGTGTCCCTTCTTCTTGCAGTCCTCCCTGAGGAAAGACAAGTGGGCTGAATGTTTTCTTCGTAACTTTGGTACAGGCTTTTCTTCTCTTTCGTCAACAGCATAAAGTTGCAGATGCAGCTCCAATCAGCAACGAGCGAGCTTGTTGTTTCGGCGTTTGGCATTGACGGTCTCAGGGTGCAGCTGTTGCTGATCCGACCCTTCAACCTCCAATTGCCAGGTTAGGAATCCACTTGTTAGGGGCACTCCGTGTAAGTGGACGACAGAGACAAGGGCTCCTGATGTATGGACACCACAGACACCAAAAATAATTTCCGGAAATCACCAGGAAGGTCTTGGATGCAAGGTTTATGTTCACATTCCTCAGCTGAGAAGCCTCCTGGGTTGCCGTATCCAGGGTTCAACGGCGTGTTCGGGCAGCACATATACAACCTCCAAGACATTTGGACTAAATGCCCAAACTCTACTGAGCACCAGGGTCGAAACCCCGTTGGTGGCAGTGGGTCCGTGGATCTTGGCAAAGAGCCTCGCCCTAGACCATGCCACCGTCCTGACATTCGCCTTGAACCTCAGACTCTGTATGACAAGTGCCTGGTCTGAGGCACCTTTTGGCGCCCCTGAGGCGGCTGCCTGCGAGGCAGCAACGTGTTTAGGGTTTGTGTATTGGGATTTTTTTTTGTTTGGGGCTTGCTCAGATGAATGAGCACGCAGGGATTGATTGAATCGACATAGAGTTTAGTCTTCAAGGCATGTACCTCCCAGCCAGGAGGTGGAGATAACTACATTCTACATGTTTCGTACGAGTTTTCTGAGGCTTAGCCGGCTTGGCCTGCGTGAGCTCCAGATTCCCAGCTTGATAGTCCGTGCTTAAGGAATTTCCCGCCAACGCTGCGCACTTTTCGAAACCCTGGAGTCCTGGACAAAACCCCTATTCTGTGAGAGCTTGTGCCCATGGAAATCCTGTAACTGCAGGTTCTGGAGCTTGTTTGCCGGGATCATGAGGATGGGATGCCTCGGATGCCTGAGACCAGTGCTGTCCTCTTGGTTTAAAAGCCTTTCCCACTGTGACCCGGGATTCATTTTGACAGAAGTCGAAGGGATGTGTTATGTTCCACCTAGTTGCATAGTCCTATACAAGCCCACACAGATTCGCTGCTGTTTGGGGACTGCATTAGTATGCTTATGTGGAATTCGAGAACTATTTTTTTACATGTATTTGGCTCTAGTTGATGGTCGGGACTTTTTTGACCAGAGAGCTTTTTTGACAGCTTCGTGCAAACAATTTAGGCCATCAGGTTTGGCATTCTTTCGCGCCTTAGGCTTAGACTCTCGGGCCCTGGCGTGCAGGTCTAACGGCAAGGCCCACTGCAAACCTAGAACCTAGTTCCTCAAATGGTTTTCCATGCTGCAGTACCGTGGCTGGCAATTTCCTACCCCAAATGCTGAACCTTACGCCTTATGGTGACATGTTCCACTCCATTCCACAGGAGTTTTTTCATGATAGACAAATGGGTGGTAGTACATGGGCCTGATGTAAAGGTGGCTTTCCAGTGCCAAAATGCGAACCCACGCGTTCTAGTAGGCTCATGTGGGGAAGTACTGCTTGGATTGGTTTAAAGCTTCGTGGTGAGCAATGAACCAAAACTTCGTTCAATCTCTCGAGGAGAGATGAAAAATCTAAGCCAGATTGAATTTGCACCGTGCAACTGTTTTAGGATCGAATGACGCCTGGCTGCAGAGAAAACGTGTCTAAACCAAGACAGGACCATCATGAGAAATGTTGCCGTCAACCTTCACCCTACACACGATTTTGCATCTGAGCCTCAAGAAGGACACATAAACCATCTTGCTTGTAAGACCCTACAGACTCCTCTTAGAGGAACCTCGAAGAACTCTGGATGTGCAGGAGTTCACAACATTTCTCAATCGGCATCACATGCTCATGCTGGTGCAGGGCTTACTCAGGATGTAGTCCAGCCCAACGAGCTTGATAGCACAGCTGAGTTCTGGTTTCACTGCACGATCCTTACGCTTCACGACAGCTTCGGTGTAGGCTGGTCCCCAATCAGTTTTGATCTGGCACAGGTTGATCTTGAGAGGAAATTGGATGAGAAACCGGTTCTCAAGTTCTTGCGTCCTGCCGGTTCTAGCTCCGAGGCCTTCCAATACATTGACTATCTTCCCTATATCACGGCCACATGGCCCTCGGTTGCGTGCTACAAGTGTGGCCTAGGGTGTATGAAAAGCCTTTGGGTATTTCATCTGGAGACCAGCAATATTAGACGTGCAACATCTGTGGGAAGATGGTGTCTGATTTCTCGGGAGTCCAGTACTCATGCACGGGCTTTTGAGGTTAGTCGGCGGCTCTTGAGCACGGCCAGCCATAAGGCACGCTATCACAGCAGTTGCGTTGAGTAAGGGATTTCAAAGTTGTGATGATGTGGAAGGGCTGTACAGTATTTGGCCAGATCTTGGATTCATGTAACCTGCATCAAAACATATCAAAACCAAGAACCAGAAAGGTGTTGACGCATCCTCTATGTCCCAAAGAACAGGAAACAAGTTGCAAGTGTCCACGCCCGGGCTACTACGCAAATGGCTTGGGTTTGACACTCTGAACCCCGCGACATGGTAGCTCCTGTGAGAGCACTATGTCAGACCTATTGCAGAGTGGATCCCAAGTTCTCACACCTGAGCCTGTGCCCTCTAGACTATGCAGCAGAAGCCGAGCACCCTGACAGATAGCCTTCGATTCACATTTGGGATTTGCCCTGGATCTTGTTCGTCAAGCAACCCCTGAAGACTCGCAGCTTCTCCAGAAGTGACTACAAGATGAAACCGCACGAGAAGCTTGCAAAGCCTGATGAAGCTTTCTTTGTGGTTCTTGGGTTTGCTTTAGCATCGAGGGCTTAGAGATCTTTGTGCTCAGGCTTTTGTCAATGGCTCAGGCTTTAGGGTTGAGGTTGTCAAGTACCGAGGGTTTAGTTGGGAACCTTTTGGCGGGCGAGAGGCTTAATTGAAGCTATAGAATCTAGGGTTGGTTAGGAACTGGAAGCAGCCGGTTTGTCTTGCATTGCGATTTCCTTCCCTTTAAGATAGGATGCATACTGCTTGTTCGTGCCGAAAGGGAGGGCTTAGTTTCAAAACGCAGGTCCAAAGTTTTATGTAGCTAGACCCCTCACAACCTCTGTTTAACCCCACACATCCCCAATATAGTAGTTTCCATTTTCTTTTCCATTATCCCTATAGAACCTATATCATCCCCATAGCCTATAACCCCTATAGTTTCCATATTCTCTTCAATTATCCCTAGTATAACCAGCAGGAAGCTGCGGCTCCCGGCTGGCACCACTTCGCGACTTTTGGGGTTGGCTGGCTGAATTCACAGAATTGAGACAGTCTAAGGGTTTGAATTAGGTGCATTATTTGCAGAACATATATAATCCCTATATAACTCCTATCATCCCTGTAGTTTCCATTTTCTTTTCCATCATCTCCATATACTCCTTATAAACCCCTTTAAAGTTTGGTCTCCTCATGCTTTCAACAAGTCTGACTTGTTTGACACTTTGGGGCCAGATCAGGAGAATCACAAATCGTAAAGACACTAAAATGAAATCACATCGGATCCTACCTTTTTGGATTTCTTGTGGAAATGGTAGGTTTGTTGCTGGATTATTTGTGCGTTTTACGGGTTCGGCAGTGGATTCTCTATCATGTTAGTGGAGTATCTCTGCTATGCTCATGGTTTCGACACGGCGGGCTTGTTAGGCAGCGTGTCGAAGTGTAGTAGAAGTGTATGAACATGTAAATGCAATATTTTAGTAATATGGAGACCGAGGTCAAAAAGACAATAATGGTACATCCTGGGCCAAGTATGCGCATGAGATGGTTTCAATGTTCTGTCATGAAGGTATGGGTAGCGGATCTACAGGTTGGTGTTGGGTGTGCTTTTCACCCTGGCGCCTTTCGTGCAGGATGTAGGATTCTCGGGTTTGTTGTTGCCCTTGTTCTTGCGACTGCCATTCTCATTTGCACCACCAACCCCACTGCATTGCTGCTGAAGCCAAGCCGGTAGTCCAAGATCAGTGCTAGCACGTGACGTGTCGGGTCGACAAGAACCTACGATCCATGCCCCTAATCATCCGGTGCACCTTTGTTTTCTGTAGTCTGACTTTGTTGAAAGCCGCCGAACAAATCCTGCTGAGAAGGGAGCCTCAGAGCAGTTTGTGTGTTGGGTGAGGGCCTGCAGTGTGTGTTACTTTTTGTGTGCAGCATGGGTCTGACATGCCCTGGTTTAATCGGTCTACCCCCGAACCACCAGCCGTCTCGCGCTTATGCGGGCCTTCATTGGGGGCGATCCCCTGCTCAGAAAAAGAAGGCTGTCACAAGTAATTCACATCCGAATTCCGTTCCAAGCTTCCGCAGCATGTTGGATTTACAAAGAGGCCTCTTTGAAAGCATTCCCGGTGGAGCTCGTGAAAATTCCTTGTTGGCTGCTGCGCCGGACATGGGAGAGTCTACCACCCACAAGATAAAGCAGAGCATGCAGGGGCATAGCTATTTTGGGCTTGGTGCGGTCTTAGGGGATTGGCAGACATTGCCTCTGCAGAACAGGTGCAACTCATGGATGCTCTGATGGCAGAGGAGGTGACCCCTCTGCATGATGCTTTGGTCCAGGGTCTGGGGATCTTACGCTTAGTTCGAAGTCACTCGTAACTTCAGATGCGCCGGAGCTCTGGAAGATCCTTACCTACCTCTGAACATCGAAGTTGCGGAGTACTTGCAGCCCTGGCCTGCACAAACAAAGGAGGAAATTCGGACTTCATTGGGGCATGGCAGGGCCTATGGGGCGTCCTGTCTCGGACCTTGAACCAAGGGCCCGAAACCATCCAAATCTATCATTGCCAGACCCCCAGACCCTGAACCCTAAACAGCTGTAACTCGAACGTCAAGCCAAATTCCTTTGCAGTGTCGTTGCTTGGGCTTCTGCTCGCACGAAAAACATGATTGTGCTTCGAGGAAAGACCAAGATTGAAGGTATAGCTCAATGGGTGATCTGGGGCATGCTGTACTCAGAAAGCAAGCTCATTGCCACGGTTCAGACTACGCGACAGTGATGCTACTTGGAGTAGGGTTTGTTGGCAGGACCTACTGACATTTTTTGGGTATCAGTTGAAATTGAGGAAATCGACGCTGTCTGTCATCCAAAGACCTAAGCATGACTAGCACTGAACCTGAACATTTACTCGATAGCCCGCAGTCCAAAATCCTGAGGCGTAGGCTCTGAACCCTCCAAGTTTACGTCATGCGCCCGGAGCCAGGACACCGACCGCTTTCTGTTGGCAGATCCCAGCCTTCACAAACCCGTTTGGGCCTGTCAGAGTCCCAGGGCTTGCTGTGACACTTTGGTTTCGGGTTTGGGCTTTAGGGTTTAAGGATCTGAGATTTAGCGTTTGTGGTTAGGCTTTTGAATGAAGGGTTTGCAAAAATTAGGCTTCGACAGTTAAGGTTTCAGAAAGAGATTTTGGGTTTTGGACTCTTACAGTTGGCTGTCCCCGTTTATCGCAATCCATCCTGATATGCCTCTGCCAGCAGCCAAAAAGTTTGAAGACCGGCTCCTCATTTCCCGTGCCGAACCGCGATGAAAGATATCCTTCGCGTGCCGTTGTTGTTTCTGGTCTTGGTAGCCAGGCCTCATGCCCGCCCTGCGATATCGTGCTGTTCAAGATCGCGAAAGACAAGTCCCCAAATTCATGGGCCCAGTCCATGACTCACTGGCCGGAGACGTTGGTGATTTCGACAGGAAATGTACCCTGGCGTAGGTTAAGGACAGCAAATCTCAGGTCACCGTGATGGGTGTATGACTAAAATGCAAATTATGGCAAATCCCTAATCCAAATATCTATGCCGTTTCAGGATCTGCACTTTCCTGTTGCTACTTCTGGTCACAGGTCGCGAGAGGCCAGAAGCCACGCGGCAGGCACTTCTCGCGCTGCTTGCGTCTGGAGATGAGGCGCCTTTGTTTTGGTGGGTTTTGTAGGCTAACAGGCTCAGGCTTGTGGGTTTGGAGTTCAGCGTCCAGGCTAAGGAGTTCGAGACTTCAGGTTAAGAGTTCTAGATGCTTAAGTCACGGTATTTCATGAGGTAGAAGCTCCCTCCAAGGCACAACCCTAAATGCAGGATCTCCAACTCACTGCTTTCCCACAAGAAAGCCAATGAGCCCCATAGCCCTGCTTCACGGCCGACACCGCGCATTCTGTAAACATGTCACGTTCGTTGGCCAGGGGAAGGTGCAATGGAAGGCTCAGAGAACCATTAGCCCTGACATTCTTATCTTTCAGGTATCTTTCAGGGATCCCCCATTGCCGTGGGCGACGACACGGAATACCTTACTTGTGTCGTATTGCGGTGTACTGTGGGAGGACCTCTGAAATGGAACTTCTGAAGAGCAAGGCTGAACCCTTCGGCTAGCAAGCAGGCACGAAATGCAAGGCCTTGGGACAGCATTGTACAATCGCGTCTTCTTTGCAAGGATCCAACTGACTGAAAAGCCCATGTGCCTACTTCAATCTTTGATCTGCCGCCCTGACCTTGGGAGACTCCTGGGACAAACCTGCAAGAAAGCTGACAACGTGCAAAAGAGGCCATGGGCGGCGTGCCCCCGCACAATCCTCAGCATCCGTGGCAGCAACGGGCTGCAGGTGCAGTTTTTGGACTCAGTTCTGAGTGTTCGGCAGTGTAACTGAAGGCCTAAGATAAGCTGATTAACATAATTACAACTCCATTGAAATAATGTTAGGATTATTTTGGGATAATGGAAGATAAAATGGAAACAACTATAACCGGGCCATATTGGGGTTATATAGGGATTGCAGGGGATAATGGAAAAGAAAATGGAAACTACCATAATGGGGTTTGGGGTTTACTAGTGTTCAGGTTTAGGTTTCATGAGGGTGGTCGGCTACGGTCCCGGCCGCCTGTTCCTAAATCAATCTTGTTGGATCTGATTTTCAACTGCGTAGAGTTCTATTTCTGGATACTATGGTCCACAATATAGAGTTAGATCATATCCTCTGTTTATTCATGGTAGTTTATATAAAGAATATGATCTTACTAGGTCCAACCATCAAATAAAACGCTACGCAACTGACGTGGGGGCCACTGCAGAACCCTTGAACCCACTAGGGTTCTGTGTGTTGGATCCTTCAGAGGAGCAAAACGATTTGAGAGGCAAGCAGCGCCACAATCTTCATATCCTATCAAGGATTTCTGCTGCAGCGAAGCCTGAAACCATCAAAGCACGCCTGGAGCCCGAGGCTTCAGATTTCCGCCTTGTCTGCCCTCAGTCGGCTAGCGCAGAAAAATGATGAGCAGGCAAGGTTTCATCCACCAAAATGCAGCGTGGGCCTGGGATTTTGAATATGCTTGCTCCAATGGTTTGCCAAGTTGGGCCTGTTTTGGAAAGGGGTATACCCTCTTTGGGTAGATACCAGTCTGAGTCAATAGTATGTCATCGACGCCTTCAGGCGTCTTCAGGGTGCTTTTTTGAAGTTTGGATGCACTTGGCAAGTAGCTCAGTCACCAGCTTGACTTGGAGAATAAGTCTCTTCAGCCCTCCAAGTTGGGTTGGTATTTACCAGGGTGTGGTGTTCCTGCTGTGCAGCTTTGGCTCTTCACTGTGGAGCAGACTTCTTTTGAACAAAATTGGCGAGGCAGCATACGGGGTAGGGTCTTTGATGGCCTGTCCAGGGCTTGCTAGGGTAGAAATCATGTCAAACCTGCAGTAAAAATCGGGCCCTTGCGTTGTTAGATCACTAGCGTTCAGGTTCAAACTGAGGATGTTGGTGCTAGCTGAGTGGAGGCACTTTCGTTGCGTTGAGTTGTGTCAATCCTATTCGGTCGGGAATGTCCATGCAAAGCGCGACGAAACGTGGTGTTCATCAGTACGGGGCTCTCTAGCGCTGTTTGTCAAGTTCGGTAGGGAAAATGAACCATCATGTGGTAGGCCATGAAGCAATTCCGGGGTCATGTGCGTAATTTCAATCCAAGCTCCTTCGTTAAGACGGCTTCGGGTCAGAGATTCTGCAGTTCGAGTTCAGGGGAGCACGAAGCTTCAGAGAAGAGGGCTCTTCAGTGGCCTGCCAGGAAGGAGCTAGCTTAAATCTTCAGAGTTTGTGGATCGGACCACGCCAAAGAGCAGGCACGCTTGATTGCCCTCTCGCCGGCGCTTCGATGCAGACACTCGCTGGCACACGAGTGTTGAGGACTTATACAGTGACTTATGCAGGATTCAGAGAAGAAAGGCTTTGGCTGTCGTTGTTTATCTCCACGTCAAATATTCCAATACCATGGACCAGCATTGTGTTGCGAATGCTGCTGTGGCTGTTTTATGGTTTCTGCATACGACCACGAGCCACTAAAACAGGCACTGCTCTTCCTACTATGCTGCTGCTATAACTACTGGTGCTGTGCCGCCGCTGCTGCTGCTGCTGCTACTACTATTACTGCTGCCTCTCCTACTACCACTACTCCGAATACTCCTACTACTACTACTGCTGCTGCTGATGCTACTACTACTACTACTACTACTAGGTAATGGTCGCGTTTATGATGTTGTGAGGTTCTTCACCTCGCTCTACTTGAGCTGAGGTGTCGTGCGATTTTGAATAAGTCCACGTCCGGTTTTTTTTTTTCTGCTCGATCCACTTGCTTATTATTTTTGGTCTGAGTTGATTGTGCGTTTTACAGTGCATGCGCGCCTATTTTGGGCACTTTTACAGAAACACACGTTTTTTCAAGTAGGCTTCCGGGGGGCTTTTTTTCAGTGTTCATTGCCCCATTTGTCCAAGGATCGCCCCATTAGTCCAATTAGTCCAAGGGTGTGAGGAGTTCTGATTTAGTTTTATCATCGCCCCATTAGTCCAGGGTACGCCCCATTAGTCCGAGGGTGTGAGGAGTTCTGATTTAATTCTATTATCGCCCCATTAGTCCAGGGTATGCCCCATTAATCCAGAGGTGTGAGGCGTTCTGATTTGATCTCATCATCGCCCCATTAGTCCAGGTACGCCCTATCAGTCCAAGGGTGTGAGGAGTTCTGATTGAATTCTATCATCGCCCCATTAGTCCAGGGTACACCCCAGGTTTCTGCTTGATCCACCCGCTCAGTATTTTTGGTCTGAGTTGTGTCTGTGTTTTATATTGCCTTTGGGCCTATTTTGAACGTTTCTTGAGAAAAACTTGTGTTTTTTAAGTAGACTTCTCAGAGGCTCTTTTGTTCATTCATCACCCCAGTAGTCCAAGGTTCGCCGCATTCGTCCGAGGGTGTGAGGAGTTCTGATGTTTTTTCATCGCCCCATCAGTCCGAGGCACGTCCCATGAGTCCAATGGTTGGAGTTCTGATTTTATCTTTATCCAAGGGATCGTTTCATCCCTGACTCTGACTGGAGTCAATATTGACGATGCAGACATTTCAGCTTCCGCATGCTGAATACATGTTGAACAAGAAAAGCCCAGAAAAAACGGACGCCAACTGACACCATCTAAAACTCACGAGTGCTGGCATTTACAACATTTCGGGGCTTGCAAGGCTACAAAAAGTGCCGTCATGAACGTAACCGGAGCCTACTACTAATGCTGCTGCTGCTGCTGCTACTGCTACTGCTACTACTACTACTACTACTACTGCTACTACTACTCCTACTCCTACTACTCCTACTCCTACTCCTACTCCTACTCCTACTCCTACTCCTACTCCTGCTGCTGCTGCTGCAGCTGCTGCTTCTGCTGCGGCGGCGACGGCAACGGCGACGACTGCAACTACGATTATATGACTGTATGACGATATGGCGATATGACACTGGCAACGGAAGCTGCAGGTATCGGATCATAGGGGGTCCGTAACGGCGTCGGGTAACGGACCAGCCAACAGGATCAGCCCGGTGGCCGGAACGGATCGGCCCCTCACCGCCAACTGGACCAGCGCTGGGCTCATAACAGCTCCGGGTCTTCGGATCAGAGAGCCGACAGAAACAACGCCCCATTCGGTGTTTTGGGCACGACCAAGCACTGGCGCGTAGAGCGTCCTCAGAATTAACGACGACCCTCTCGATGTTTTGGCTGCAACAGAGCGCTGGCGTGTGGAGCGTTCTCAGAATTCTGTTCGGAAACGATGACCCTATTCATGTTTTGGCCGCGACAAAGTGCTGGCGCGTGGAGCATCTGGCAACGAGGACTACTATTACGATGGCTTTTACGGTACCATTACTCTCTTTCTTATGACTATCGTAGCCATAATCAGCACTACAAGCAACACCTGCGCCAACAGCACCGCCAGCACCGCCAACACCACCAGCACGCGTTAGCACCCAGCACAGCCACGCCAGCACCGCCAGCACCGCCACCACTACCACCACCGCTGCCGCCGTCACCCCACCACCACCGCCGCCGACACGGCTGCCGCTCGTGCCGCTCGCCCCTTTTCTCTTACGGTTCTTACGGCATGTTATGGGTATTCCTGTAGCTGGTGCTGCTATAACAACTGCTCCGGCAACAGCTTCTGCCGCAGCTACACTTGTTGCCGATGCCACATTGACGGCCACTCCCACTTCGGTTCATACCCCATTCATTGTTACTACGAAGACGGCTGCTTATCTGGCTATGACCGTGACGACCATGACTACTACGTATAGTAGTAGGAAGACGACAACAACAACAACTGCTGCTGCTGCTGCTGCTGCTGCTATTGCTGCTAGACCACGACTACTGCTGCCACCGCTACTACTTCCCGTGTTAGATTTGAATGTGGGGGTCGAAGTTAAGGCATGGGCAGGATGCTAGATTTCGTTGACGGGTGTTTTCGTTCTCTGGCACGAGCCCTCGGCACGAAGCATTTAAGCCGGCCCCGTAAACTCTCGAACGTCTACAATTCCAACCCTCACGCAATTCCCAAGTCCAAGTTGAGCAGCTTAAGGCCCATTAATAAACTTGCGCGCCACTTCAGGCCTTCGAATTCTTGATCGTTCCGCATGTGATGAGGAGAGAATGTTGCTATGTATTCTTGACACTTTGAAATTTGGAATTCAGGGGTTTGTCAGTGGCACAGTGGGGACTGAGCTTTCAGGTCAAAGTTGAAGAGCAGGAGTAGTAGCATACATTCGGATCTCCGGCTTCCTAGCCACAAGGTCGGTTTTGGCAGAGGTGGTTTTGGGAAATCGTGGTGTTGCTGTTGGGATTGTCTTTAAATTCTTAAATATCTTTAAATCATTGGGCAGGATGGTGAGTGTGCGGCGTGCATATTGACTGAAAAAATTGTCATTCGGCGTTCCCAGAGGTCTCTTCTTTTGGACTCGTGCGCCATAAGCATAGGGAATTTCAACGGGTTTTGCCTGAAATTATTACCCTTCTCTGGGGGTCCTCCGTAATTATGTTGCCAGCCAAGCATCCACGTTTCCTTCTCCCGAGACCTTGAAGGTAACTCTCCCACTGTTTATCACGCTACCTCAAGCGCTAGTTGTGTGGTACGGAAGTTCTTGGTTCAGACCCACCCAAGACGGGGAGAATGTTTGCTTTGAGTCTGTATTATAGGACATGCAAAGTTCAGTCCCTCAAACATACTATTCGGAAACTGGACACCTTACCTTGCGCAGGAGAAGATTGTGCAAGTGCTGCAATTCTTGCAGCACGTTTGCAGACATGTGACAGAGCAGGCTGGTTGATGGTTACATCCTAGAACTATGGGGCCTTTATGCATATCCTCTATGGCATGGCGCCTCCCATTCTGTGTCACGAGAGACTCCTTGAGTGAGCTTGACGGTTTCCTGACACTGACTGCCACATGGTTCTTAACGAAGTTGGAACGCCACCAAAACCCTGCAGGGGCAAGTTTTCTGGACCAAAAGTGTCAATCCTTGGTTTTGTAGGTGTCAAGCATGCTCTCCCGGTTGAATGCATGGCTTGCAGAGGGGTGATGGTAAGGATCAGACGATCGGTCAGCATCAGCTTTGACAGCTTTGCTTCGGGCATGGTTGTGCATCGGAGAATGCTGCGCTTTGAAGTCCAAATTGCTTGGCATCTCATGAATGCTGATCGTAGTCTAGGCCTTACGTCATGTTCGGGTCATGCTGGCACGAGAGTCACAATGTATCACTTCTGCAAATCAAAGCCATGAAATGACCACCGTCCTGTAGCGCCCTAAGCCCTAGAACCGAAACCCCCAACTTTACATCAATCTCGTCCATCGCCCTAGATACCCCCTATCCCAGCGGCTTTTGGCTCAAATTGTGAAGCTCCGCTGTTTTCGATGGGCTGCCCACATGTCAAACATGTCTGGGCATGGCCAGGCGCGCAGCTTAGGGTTAAATTCTTGGTGGGATATTACCCCAATAATGGAGGATCAAATGAAAGGTCACAAAGAAAATGAAGTGGAAACTGCAATTTTGCGGGGTCTAGGGTTTAGGCATATTAGCCCAACAATGGAGAATCAAACGTAAGATCAAATCAGAATTGACACGGAAACCCTTTTTTGAAGCAGCTTAGGGTTTAGGGATATCGGCCAGTCATGGAGAATAACATGGAACATTTTCAGCAGTTTAGGGCTTGGGGATGTTACCCAATGGTGGAGCAGGATCAAATGTAAAATCTCATGGAAATGAAATGGCAACCAGCATTATGGAGTTAGGGTTTGGTGATTACTCTTCGTAGTGAAAGAAGGAATGCAAAGGAACATAAAACACATTTCATCATCAGTAATGGTTGGGGCTGCTACTGGGATACATTCCTCAGTTCCCAATTGACCATTAGTAAGTCAGGGGGGTTTGGGTTGAGAGATGCTTCCGTAGTTGACGCGGGGATGCTATGTTGAATGTTGATCTAGGCATCCCGCAATTTTTTGCTTTCCTAGGATGAGTCTTGCGCACCCGAAATCCTGAACCCTAAGCCCTAAATAGCAGCTTCCATTTTCTTTTTTATTATCCAATAAAACCCCAGTATACACCGTATAATCCCCGTATAAGCCCTACAATGCTGTACAACAGGGATAGCGGGGAGGCTATCTTGCTTTCGCACACTGCCGGGTTTGCCAGACTTCTGCACACCTAAAAAAGGAGCATCCCTCAACTGCGCAGGGCTTCCAAAGCAGGCTACCAACAAGGTCCGGGGCTTGGCATTCCAAATGGCATGGGTCCCAGGAGGTTGGCCGCATGCAAGCACGCCCAAATTGGATGATCGTTCTATCCTACACCCTTAACCTGGTCTCCGCCCAGTACAAGAAAGAGTTCCATGTTCAGCAAATGCCCCAGGTTCAGGGAGGACAGGAAAGCCCCCAAACGCGCGTAACGGACTCAAGTAGCCCAGGGCGAGTCCCAGAATTTCAAGTCCTCGGTTTCCACCACAGGCCTGCGATGAGGTCATCCTCATCAAGGGACGCAATTGTAAGGAGAACCAAAGGTTCCGACGCCCGCCTGCGCTACAGGTTGTGGGGTTGTTCATGGAATGTCCGGGTACATTGAAGAGAGAATTCATCTAAAGGCTCAGGAAGCTCCTCAAGTGCTTTACGTTAACTGCGACTAATGTTTGGTGGTTCAGGTTCAGGCGTCAATTTCCTAACCCCTTGAACTCCCTCGCAGCCTTGAGGCGTACTGAAAGTCGACGTGCATAGATCCGGGTCCCATGTACTTCCAAAAAGGAATCCAAGTCTCGATTTCAATTCCACAGAAAGGGCCAATCATGTGGAGAGCCACTTGTACGGTGCAAAGAACGTTACCTTGAGTTTGTAGAGCTTCAGAGGTTGATACCGCAAGACATGCCCTTTCCTTGACAGGGGCTGAACACGCTCTCTCAAGATTTTCTTTGGACGGCCCCCACCCAGCAAAAGGGCTACCTTTCCCGGCTAGTCAAGAAGTAAAGAAGGGCTCCCAGCCTGGTCCAGCGACTGAGGGTTGCACACCAGAAGCTTCTAGTATGCTCCCGCTGAGTGACAATCAAGAAAGCCTCCTGAATCATGCGCGTGATGTTGAGGTCAGCGCACACAGTATGACTTTGCTTCGACCTAAAAGCCCAGAGTGCGCAGCTGATAGCCGTTCCCGTTTGAGAAGCCCCCCAAGTAATCTAATTCGTGCGATGGAATTCTGTGGTTGATTTTTCTACGGTTACGTTTTGGGATGATTTTACGTGTCGCTCGTTTTTTCGAATTCGGTAGATTGAAGCCAAGGCCTTGTCAGCAAGCAGATCCCGTCCGATTTGGAGCCATTGCTGACCCTGAGCTGAGTTACCGGTCCTGGGATTTTGAGTTCTGACCCTACTACACCAATCTTCGTGTTTCCATTGACAGTTCCCAACTGATGTTTCTAGTCTTTGTGCAAGACATGCTGTGCACCCTCCAGATCTCTTCAGTAGCTGCACATAAGTCTCTTCATTGCCCTCTCCACGCGCTGACGGGCTGACGATAGGCTAGAAGCCTCAATGAGGTCATTACTACTATATTATTACTATAGTATTAGTATATTACGACTATATTGTTACTAGATTATTACTATGGTTGGGTGGGCGTGGAGGTTTGACTTTGAGGGCTGCCATGGTGCATTGCTCGGCATGTCCATTGCCAAGTAGTGCTCTCAACATATGACATGAGCAAAGGGCAAGCGCTACTGGCGCAGCCGTAAGAAATTCTAGCACTAGGATTAGTTCTGTTTTTGGATAAGAGCATAAGAACAGTTCTTCTGAAATGCCTTCATCGCGAAGCAGAAGAATGAACAGCTGCATCTTCAACTGGTTGAAATCAGAGCCCAAGGTCTGAATTAGCAGCTGCATCTATTGTTGCTACCCTAGCTGAGGAACGCGCTGATTAATGTTTCCAACCTAGCACAATTGGCCCAAAGATTGTTTGAGGGAGCGTATCATGTACGCAAGGCAGCCATGTCTTCTTGGCTTTGCTTTGCCAGCCGCCACCAGCTTGCCTTCTTGTTGCTAAGAGGAAGTTTGTGAGAATTTCGGGTTCTGTTTTGGAGACAATGCAACAACCCACTATCCTGCAAGTACTCTTGGCATCCCTGATTTGAAGATAAAAGTAGGGTGTGTTCATTCGGGTACGGACGCGCAGCAACTGCAACGCAGTCTGAAACAAGGATAAGGGCTGGTGTCAGACCCGGGCAGTCGTGCACTACATGAGCTTGAGAGTCCGGCAGGTCAAGTTTTATGAGCTTTAGAGTCGTGATGCCAGCAGGGATTAAAAGTTGTACTGCGCGTTGGAGCAATGTGGGCTTCTGCGGCAATCCAAGTTTCCCTGACTAGTTGCCTCGACCCCTGGACCCCTGGAAGTTGCGCTCTAAAACCCAAACCTCCAACATGCCAAGGAGTAAGCCGTTCACAGACGAGCAAAGGATAGAAATCTTCAAGCAGGCGCCTGCGCCTGTACGAGGTATTTCCAAGTAGGGAACGGGATTTAGCCTCTGGACTTTTGGAAAACAGCTTCAAGACAAGAACTGCTTCTTTGACACACTTGTCTTCGCCTGGAGAGCACATGCTTGCAATCCTGTTTTGGAGGCCATTCATAGGTCTTCTCTGTCAGGCCAAGCAAGCATCGCATGGTAAGCGTTGCGTATCTGAAGCCATTGTTTCCTTCTTGGTGGATGATTGAATTGCTGCACATATTTGTCGACTTTCATGTGTCGAAGCGACTCCTTTCTAAACTCCGGTAGCCTTCAGTAGGCAGAACCACAGCTGCCTATTTCACAGGGCCGTAGAAAGGCTTGTTGCAGCCCCCTTGCCCTTCGGCCAGTCGTTTGCCTTTGTACTGCTGAATCTCCTCCTTTTCACTGTGGCCTTTGTTCCTTCAGCAATCGACAGCTTGTGTACTTGCTTGTATACCCTTCATCTTGCAGGGAAGGACGACTAGCTCCAGGAAAGGGTTTTAACGCAATTCGAAGAAGGTTCTCGCTAGAACACGGCTAAAGGATTCGTTCTTTTGAGGTTTCCCACAACAATAGCTTGATGACCTCAACACCAGGGATGGTGCAATGTTACAAGAGGCTGTGTGAAAAGCATGCTCAGAACTCTGCAGCCTACCTGAACCCCAAAACCCGGAGGTCTAAATCAAACAAGCCTTAAAGGCCCCAAAGCCAGTAAGCCAACCACCAGCCTTTGAAAGCAAGGTTGGCGTGTACACGGCCAAGCACGTTGAACGACCTCATAGACCCAAGGTGCGACTGTTTATGCATGAGGACTCAGAGGTACGGAGGGCAATCTGCTGCCTAAAATATCATGAAAGAAGCGCGCTTGGTGACATTGATGGGCTACGGGCTTGGCGATGGTGCTGATGATTTTTAGAGAACACAGAGACGGTGAATGCACTCAACTTGCAGACACGCACTCAAAAATTAAGTCTTATGTTCGTTCTTTGACGAACAGACTTTCTAAATTTCCGGATCGCACGCTACGTTTTCGCTCGATACTGTGAGCCATCTTCTTTTTTTGCTTGTGGTAGTTTCTTAGCCGTTTTGCGACCTCAACTTCATCATTCTCTGCTGCAATCCTTTTACCATGTGGCTCTAGCGCGAAGGTCTGTTGATGACCCTTGAGCGCACTTGAACACAGGTCCGAAGCATCTCGGGTGTAAACTCGGGGGCCTTCTAAAGCAGCTGCCGGAATGCTGTCAAAGTGATGGCCTAGGTGACCTCACTTTGGCCCTCAAACCTTCCTTGATGGTCCCCTGCAGCCCTCGGGCCGTTGAACTCACCAACAAGAGTAACGATGGACACCAGGTCTAGTGAGAGAGTATCAGCCTGCAGCATACATGTTACATAAGTGTGTTTGACAATAAAAGACCGGACTCAATACTGTTGCTGTAGTGACCACTGCCACGATGCGTGCAGCAGTCAATTCAGCACGTTTTATGGCTTGACTGGGTGGCTTTCACATTTTGATGAGGGTTGGGAGATTAGGGATTAAGGACCAAGATTTTCATTATCATAAAGTATCCCGGGTCCCAACTGCAGGAGTACAGCAAGCTCAACTTGACGAGTTTGCATATTTGTGGTAATAGCCTGAGCGAGTGGTGTTCTGACCTTGGAGATTTACTTTTTTTGCGGCCTGTGCCTCCATTGCCAGGCTTTGGTTGTCTTCGGGCCTCCATCCGTTGGCAAGTCTACACTGAGCACAGAGGTGCGCGAGTTCAGCTTCTTTAAGCCCTGCAAGTTTTATGCTGGGGAAAAGGTGGCCTTAGCCGCACTCTTGGCTGCTGACTCCATGCATGTAGCCCCCCCTGCATATTCCCTGGTTCCTCAGAGTAGATGCAACATTAAGGTGAAGCTAATGCCAACGCTGGTGCCAGCAGCAATTCTCCCACTTTCTGCTTCTGGTCATATAAGACATGCTCGGTGCTAGCGAGTACCAAGCATCCGCTAGATCCACGCTCAGCTCTCAAGTTGACGCAGGCCCGATTTGAAGAAGTGGTGTAGGTTTGCTGCCAGAAGAGTATGTAACCTGTTGCAATCCAAATGTAACTCCGACAACAGCTTTCCATGTGCTGATAGAATTGCCATGCAGCTCCAATAAACACGTAGAATCCGTTCCGGCGCCCTCCTACAGAGGCACTTGCTAAGCTGAGCCCAAAGTCATCCCTGTCAGGTTGCCAAGCGCATCTTCGACATGCCTGGCAACGTAGTCTGTGCAGGGCCCAGGAGCCCCAGGATTGGAAGTTTAGAGCGTATGGTGTGTCTCAAGAAATGACATGTTTGGAATCGTTGGCTCCTAGGGCACTCTAGCACTCTGTGGGATCCATGCCATATGCAGAATTTGCTTCACGCAAGTGGTAAGCCCCGTAGGTAGGAGTCATTGGGCTTGCATGGCTGCTTCACATCAGATTCTGTAGTTCGTGAACACTATGCAATGGATTCTGATGCGGGCAGCAGCGATTCTGCTAGCAGTCCGTGTTGTGTCCGTGTGGAAGCCTTCCCCAAAACATCGCTGGCTATTTTGCTGCCGCATCCAGAAGACCACTAGTCTTCAGAGCACATTTACTGCAACTGCGCAAGGCTTTCCTTGCATCATGGAAATCACCACGTGAACACGCTTGCAAAAGACAAATTGGAAGGCGTCTATCTCCTTACCTATCTTGCGGGCCTTGTGATATCTGTCTATTTGGTTTTACACAGCACTCACAAGCTTTTTTTTTCCCAGGTTGCAAAATGGCACCTGTCAGTTTTCTTCTCTTGGCAGGATGGTCGAGCGACCCCCCGTTTCTGACAAAACGACTTCCATTGCATGTTGATCCCTGCAGCCCAAGTCTCACTCAGGTGTTGATGGCAATGATGTCCGTGATGCACATGAGGGATTCCAGCAGGCATCTGCCCTGGACAGCGCTGTGAATCTGAATTTGGTCCCCAAGGTACTATGGAATTCTTGGAAGCCCAAATTCGTCCGGAGCTTGACAACTTGTGCCGTTCCGCAGTGCTAAGGCATGGCAACCCCAATCTTTAAACGCCTGCGGCACCGCAGCCCGGGGGGTTCACGATTTTTCCTAGGTGTCCTGACTCTGACCTGCAACTGCACAATTTTGTGCGCATGTAGCACTTATTACCACCCAGGGCACAGTATTGCATCAAGGCTTCATCACGTTTGTTCAAGTGGGGGTTCTAAATGAGCCCAGGTCACAACTTGTGTTGTGGTGGCTCAACGTTGTATACAGGGAATCCTACATGTGAGAAGTACCCATCCATATACCCACCCGTAGGGCATGAACCCGAGGCATAGGATCATGGCACAATTGTGGTCCCTCATGAGTCAGTATACCTAAAACACCAGAAGCTCTGTCAGTTCAGCACAGTGATGGCCACTGCTTCGGACGTGATAAGCACCCATATTGTCAACAACACTTCGGCAACCTTGCTTGAAACTTCAAACCCTTAGCAAGGAACCCCTGACCCCACAGCTCCAGCTGGAGCCTGAAAGGGCAAGCATTGAACCGCGAGCTTGATTCTATTTTTTTCACGAAAGCCAGAAGGTATGTGATGATAAGCAGTCTCGCTTTAATCGTGATGGCGCAAAATGGAAAGATACAAGTGACACCACGACTTGGAACACGTCTGGTGCTCTGGGAGGAGTACACTTGAGAATGCCTCGTCAGGTGGCTCAACACGGCTTTAAGCACAATCTCCTTCACACGGATGCCTGGGAGATTCTAAAGGCTGGCTGCCTTTTGGGCTGTGGGTTTGAGGTCTCAACTCGAATTGTTGTGGGGGTTATCCCCCCCTTTACAGTCATGCGAAAATTGGCAACGGAGGCCATCAGCATAAGCAGATGTGCGGTGTTTAGAAGCAAGGAGAAGAGTCGAGTAAGTCTTGAGGTTTACGTTTATATTGACGCCAGTGTTTTTTGTTGCTGGGCTGGTCTTCGTCATCGGCATCAAGGGCCCGAGGATTCTGCGGATATCTGTCCCATGATCAATGTTTCTAAGAAGGCTCACTAATAATTGGGGCTTCGATGTTCTTGCCGATGGAGATTTGGTGCCTCCTGGTCGAAGCAGTGTTTGCTGGGGAGTGTGCGTGCTCAAGTAAGTCTCACGATCCTTTCCTATATTTCTCTGTTCACTTCTGGAGGTCAAAAGTCTCTGCATGCTGAGGGTTTTTAAGCTTAAGCTCCTTTCGCAAGACGGCCGAGGTCTAAATGCTGAATTGGCCACATAGCAAGTCCTCTTTAAGTCGAAAGAAAACGGGTAGAAGTCAACACATTCCGCTTCCATTCTGTTTTCCAGTCTCTTCATATTGTACAGGATAACTACTATCAAGTATTGACTGTAGCCAGAAGGTGAAGGTTCCTCAAGGGAGTAAAGTTGTTTCTTAGGAGCTACATGGACCATTGTGGCTACTGAGCTTTGGCTTCCAAAGGAACATACATAGCTCAACCATAACGCAGGGAAGCAGCCTGGAACAGAAATATGACACCTCCTGTGGAGCTTGTTAGACCCTTTGGAGTTGCAGGACTACACAGGGTCTGACTCTTTTTGCAGTTTGCTCTGCTGTAAGGTTGCCTCCAAAAATTGGCGGATTGTTGAACAGAACATCGGCGACCTCGCATTTTCAGCGCATAGAAGAAATCCTTATGGATGGGCATGGTTTCTTGCTTTTACTGGTAGACACCACGACCACTAATAGCCGCAAACATCCCTAAGCCCTAAGCCGGGTATGTTACACCTTTGTGCCTTGCGTGCAAGAAATTGCTTTCCAATTTCCCATATGAGGTTTCTCCAAAAAGGATGTCCTGAGGCGCCGCCCTAGAAAACTATAAGGGTTACAAAGGGCTTGTAGCGGTCCCTGGTAAAGGTTTTCCTGGGATGCCTGAGGGTCTCCCCCTGCGCTTTTTCCAATACCTTCTCCCTCAGAGCCCGAAGCCCTTGATCTGAATAGGTCTTGCAACAGAATTAACTTTTGATGGCCTCACAAGGACCCTGGACAATCTCGTCACAAGGAGCCTGAACTCTTCAAGCCTGAAGCCTCGAACCCCAGAATCTTCTGACGGAGCAAGACCTGACTGTTCCTGCGAAGGCTGCAAAACATGTCGAGAACCTGAAGAAGGACGGCGGAGGGAGGGTGCGGGTTTATCGGTTTTCTTGGGGGTCGAAATTCCGGGGTAAGATCGAGGAGTATCGTGAGAAATGAATCTGAAGGTTGCAAAAACGCGCCATTGCTGCTATTGGAGGGAAGGGTTGAGCAGGGTGGGGCCAGAATCAGGGGCAAGCCAAAGGCCGCCGCGCGAGCACTTAACCCCAGAGCTTAGTGTTGGATTCAAAATCTTCTGCAAGTAGGTACCAAAATCTCCAGACTGGCTGTGCTGCCGTCGTTGATGAAGTTGCTGAACGATCCTTCTGATGTACGAGCCACGAAGCCCGTGCGACCTTCAAGTACAATTCAGTTAAGGGATTCCGGCAGTTCATCAAAGAACGGTCATGCAACATTGTATCGACCTTTCTTTACAGTGACTGCCGCTGCTGCCCCCATCTTCGATCATAACTATGGCCCATGGCTCAGGTGCTGGTATCCTGAAAAATGCGTTTCTCGTTCGTGAGGTCATCTTGACGACAGCCGTGCAGAACCGACAGAACCTTATCATTCCTGAATGTGCCTCGTCCTTTCGCAGGCTCCTGTTACTTCTCAGTGTGCATGGTGGTTGGATCCTCCGGAGCTAATCTTCAAAGTATGGTGCATTAGCATTGCATTCAGGCAGTCTTGGGTTCGGGGTGGCTTTTCCTCCGTCTGAGTTGTGGGGCCTTGCCACTGGGTACTGCGAAGCCTTCATCTGGAATGATATGGAGGTCTTGTATCTGTTTTGTCCTGTGGGATTCCGCTTGCAGCCTTGCTGGCTTTTGAGACGGAAGGAAGTCTGCCCGCAAGGCCCAAGCCAGGACTGTAAGCATTGCTTAGTCGTGGTCATTGCCTGATTTGGTGAACATGGGCTACTGGCTCGACGCCATCCGCCCGCCACTTCTCCCATCTAGCATTAGTCAGGCGAAGATTTCACAGCTTTGTAGTTACCCAGGCTTCTCTTCGAAAGCCATTGCCAGAGACGCTTGCAAGCGGTTCGTGTTGCTAGGGGTTAACGTCCCAGCACATGGACTGAGCCGTCCACACCTGGACCCACATGATCCCCAGACCTCCATCGGACAAAGGTGCTCTGAATCTTGAACGGGTCTACAAGATGCTCGCGCAGATGGAAAATGCAGTGGCTTGGCTTTTGGCCACTTCTTTCATGGAATCCCACCCTAGAATCCGTGGAAAACGGGTGTTTATCCGGTGGTTTACCCTCCTGACTGGTGACGAGCAACCCCCATCCGAAACAAAACTGCGAACCAACCCGGGAGCAACCCCGACCACCGAAGCCCCAACCCTTGCAGCAGAGTCTATCGGCTAAAGCGACGCAGTTCGAAGCATCTTTCAAGTGTTGTAGTTTACAAGCCTCTATTCGAGAGGTGTCTTGTCCCACTCTTGAGCAAAAAGCGCTAGAGCTGTAAGTCAAGCAAACTCAGTACTGTAATGTTTTCCTGGGACCCCCACAACGCCTCCAGCTTGAGAAGCCCCAGTGTGTTCATTAAGCACATGCCTTCATGGCTTGTTCAATGCTCTAAATGAGGGACTTGGCTGTTGGAGTTGTTAAAAATTCTCGGCCCCTAAATGTCCCGCGGAGATAGAATGCTGATTGCAGCCCACAATTTGTAAGGACTTCACAGTTGGAGGTCCTCTGCAATATACCCTAGATATGTTGCGATAGTTTTGTTCTGAGGTGTTTCGAATTCGACAAGCACATATAACCGGTTCTGTAAGCGGAAGAGTTGTTATCCCAGAAGCAAAAGTCTGAAACTTGTTTCTAGCCAGTATCAAAATTACGATTCTGATACGGCCGCATGTTCTGCTTTCGATGTTAAACTTTCCCTGGCGCCAGAAGATTGGTCTCAGCTGAGGATTACGAGATGCATGCCATTTGCCTTTGGGCCCCTCTCGAGGCACGAACGGGCAGGTCAAAAAATGCTGAAGAGGTTTACGTGAGGCTTCAGGTTTTACAGGTGATAGATCAAGGGCTGCTGCAGTTTCACTTCTGTATTCTCCTGCCTCGCTTAGTGTTTGGTGTAGATTTGCTGGTTGTCGCTGCATCTCATAGCATCTCCTTCAGCCTCTATGTAATTATTTCGTTTCACCTGCTTGATGTTTTTCAGCAAGAAGAATATGGACAGCTTGTTGTACGTCACGAAACTTATTCTTCCGGAGCTCCTTGCCTACTTGAAGACCTGCAAGTCCGTCGAACGTCTTTCATACACGGAGCTAGTCATAGCCATGATCGTAATCATTATGCTTCCACGTAAAACAACGTGTATTGAGGCTCCCGGCCAAGAGCACTCTATGTGTGTGACTGTTGTTACAAAACGCTGCACCCCCTGCACTGCTATTGGCATTGTCTACGCGCTTCCTCCATACCTGTCTCTCTTCCATAAGTAATGGAATGCCCAAGTTCTGCCCGAGGGTGGTGGATGCAAAGTTATCACCCTAAAACCTCGGAGGCCAGTGAAGCCGTGAACTACGGACCACAACGCTCACTGTAAGTATGAAGAACTCCAAAGGCTAAACTGGCGAAACCCCAACCCCATAATGTGAGAAGCTTTGAATCTTCACCCCCCAAAGCAGCCCGAAGCATCAGGCAGCGCAGCAGCGGGGTAGGTCAAGATCGCTGAAGGCAAGAACTCGTTGCATTTTTTTTTTTGAGGTGGTCTTGGGGCTTGTGTTGGGCTTTGGGTTGAGTGTTTGATGGTTTGGCATTTGGGGTTTGGTGGAGGTTCTTTTTTTTTGGAAAGGTTCTGACTGTTTAGAGATTTGGATCTTAATGGTCTGTGTCAAAGCTTTGAGGCATCGGAGTTTTGAGCGTGCAGGGTAGGAGGTGGGTGCATGTGGGGGGCTGCCTTTAGTTTTCGACGTTGGTTTGAAGTGCTGCCAAAGCCACACAGTGTATAGGTCAGACTCAGCCGTAATGAATAGCCATGAGCATTACCGGTGTCAATTCTGTTTTGGTAGCTATGATTCTGTAGGGGATCTGGGCTTCACACAGCTGACCCCCAGAGCCTGTTCGATTCCAGGCCGGGAAGGCCTACACGCCCAAATTCCACGGACCCAGCTGCCCGGGGCTTGGAACTGCACGCTTTCTGGCTTCTGCTTGGGTTGCGCAGAATTGGGAAGTACAACACTTCTTTCTTATCGTCGCTTGTGTTGCTAGCGCTCTTGTTGTGGTAGCTGTTGTTGTTACATTTGCCTCTTCTTCTTCTTTCTTCTTGTTGCTCGCATTCTTCTTGCTGTTGCTGGATGCGGTGGTGCTGCCGCGGGGTGATCTGCAGATTCTAGATCAAGCCTCGCATGTTCATAGGCTCACTGAGTGAGGCCGCGCAGGAGACTGGAGTCAGGTCAAGCTATTGTGAAGCTAAGTCATGGCCGAGCAAGCCTCGCTTAGCCCTGGACCGTTTAGCACTGACTCCCTGAGCGACTTCTGCCCCTCAAACTCCATTCATTCCTCACCTCTATGATTTGCCGATTGGTGTGACTATCTGGTTGGGGGCCGCAGATAATTGCGCTGTACACAACCCAAGGGCTTAGATTTTTGAGATTCCTGAGCTTCTGTGGATGTCGAACAGCTGAGGAACTGAGCAAAAGACCCTTTGAACGAACAAGCCTGCAAGGGCTTTTCATCCTTTCAACGCTTCGGAGTCGGGAATCCTCTGCCAAGGGCCCAACTACAGATCCACTGCTACAGAAGATTCATTGTCATTCCGTTTGAGAATTGCATAAAGTGTAGTTCACTTGGTCGTCAACAGTCTTGATGACCACGCGCCGAAGAGAATCTGCAATGTTTGATTGTCGTTACATTTGGAAACTCCCAGTTCAGGTGTTTGCAAGTGGAATTGCAAGAGAATACTGAATCCAAGCCCCCAAATCATAAACCCCAAGCTCCAAACAGCAAACTCTGAACACGAGCACCCTGAGCCGTATCAGTCCGGAAGCGTCAGGCTGCAAAGTTCAGGTTTGAAGTCCACAATTGAAACTTTCCGATTTCAGGACATGATACACATTCGTACATGCAGGTTCATGAGCAGGTGCAAGCCAAAGCATGAGTAGTACAACCAGTGCCATTCTAGTTCTAGACTAGGAAATAGGTACTCCCACCGCTGCCTTGCATGTCTTACATGTCTTACAGATGGGAGTTCGAATTGGGGTCCACTTAATCGACGTCGCCACAATGGGTACGGATCAGGATAGCGGGTCCCAAGGTTAAAGCCCATGCTTTGGACCTTATCACAATGTCCATTCCCTGTCAGTCGAGGTGCAGGGTCTGTTGAGTGCGCATGGCACTGGCAGAAGAAGATTCAAGAGGGCAGCCGCCACTACTTGAGCATCTTGGCCAGGAATTTTCTCAAGCAAAGTTTCTTCTTAGCACGGGCGCCAGGCTTGCTGGAGCCTTCCTAGCAGTTTGACGGGCCAGTTTACGTGATAGGTTGATCACCAAGCTGGTTGCTGCTGGAGATTTTTTGGGGCGATAGGGAATTTTTCAGGGTTATTTGAAGAAGACCTTGCTGAGTGTCTGAGCTTGTGGACCTCTTTGGATCCTTGCAGTATGGCTAGAGTATGTTTCGGACATTCGTGGGGCCATTTATTCAGAAAGTCCCACGCATCAGTTCAATGCTTCAGCTCTTGGCGCTTCGTAGGTAGGTTGCCATGAAGACAAATTCCTCCGCCTCCTGCTGAATGGAGACTTTACTGAGAATCAGAAGTAAGATGATGTGTTGAGATGGCGGGTTTCTTTGGAGCACACTCCCTCAAAAAATATGGAGCCTGAAAAGGGGCCCCTGAAGATATTAAAGTTTTGGGCACAGCAATGACTGAATCTCTGATTGGGCTTAGCCAACAAAAAAGCGGCTGCTCAGCTGGATATTGACAGTAGGTATGGGAGTTTCCGATAAGCGAATGGCCTGCATTGCAGATCCCTTCAAAGAAGTGGGTATGGAAACAAGGAGTTAATAAAGCACGGTTTTTTGGAGGGAACACTCGCACCTGGTTAAGCAACATGGGTTTCTTTTGGAGGCCTTGTTTTTGTTGTTTTGTTTTCTACGTCTGCGGGTATCATCTTATTATTTCTAATGTTTTTTGTGGGCTTGGTGCTTTCCCCTCACCTTGCAGCTCTCTGGAAGGAAAGAAGCAGGAAGGAAGCAAGCAAAGAAGGATGGAACGAAGAAGGGTCCTAATTCTTCTTCCTCCTCGTCCATCGCTTTTCAACATCATTTCTGATAGGCTTTCATCATGTCCATCATTCTTCATCCGCATCATTTTTTTTATGGTATGTTTTCGTCTTCACATGCTCACTATGTTCTATAATGTTTCACAGGCTTTCCTTTCTTTGTTAAGGTTACTCATAGTTCGTCATGTTTGATTTGGCCCCAGCATGTTACATCACATTTCATGATTCTCCGCAGTTATTGATTATTTTTTTCTTTTTTCTCATCTTTCATCATCCCCCAGCACTCCCAGCGCATGCCATCAGTTTTCATAATGTTTTAGTTTTGTTGTTCTCACGCTTCTTTGTAGTTCGTCCTTTTTCATGATTTCCACCATCACGATATGCTCCATCATGTTTCTTCTTGTTTATTATCTTTTGATATGTTTTCATGCTCAGCATCGTTACCATGTTTCGTCAAGTTTCATCATCTTTCATACTTTGTGTCATGTTCCTTCATGGTACGTCATGTTTCTTCATGGTTCACTGCATCATCATTTTTTTCGTTTTTTCTCAATACATAAGTTGTCATCATTTCAAAGAATTTTCATGTTTTCGATTCTCAGCAAATTTCCTCAGTTGCATTCTTTGTCATCAGTTGTCGTCGACTTCCGATGGGTACAAGGCAACATGTCAACATGCTCATCTGTTCTGGTTTTAGTATTTCTTCTTTATCCTTGCCAGATCAAAAAATGTCGCAAAGAAGCAGATTTTGACATCTTCGTCCAGGTTTTGCCAACGTGGGGGCTGCCCCCGCAACTCCCTCTCCCAATCTACCCCTCCTCCCCCTGCCTTTTTTGCAAAAGACATGCGCGCAGTCATATTTTGTATTTGTTCACTAGTCGTCATTTTCTATACTTTTTTGCCATCTTCATCATGTTTCGGGGTTTTTCGTTGTTTTCACGATAGTTCATCAGTAATCAACATTTGCATCACGCTTCCTCATGTGTTGTTTTACCTTTCATGCTTTCCATTATTTTCATTGGTTGCGGCATTTTGCATGAATTTTCATCATTCCTCATGTTTATTAACAATTTCTCCGCATGCAAAGCCTTGTCGTGATTCTTGAATCGCATGCGTATGATATGTACATGTGTGTAATTGCAATACTAAGCAATGTTACTTTCCGATTATTATGCTTGCATGCGTCTCGTCACCGTCGTTCTCATACTCTGCTTCAAAATCGTGCTCTCTGCTTCAAAGTCGTGCTCTTGCGTGCCGCGTTCTCAATATTCTGCTTCGAAATCCTGCTCTCGGGTGGAGGCTCCTCTCGTTCTGCTCTAAGATCCTTCTCTCATGCGGAGCGTCTCCACACTCTGCTTCAATATCATATCCTGACGTGGAGCGTCCTCAGATTTTGCTTCAAGATCGTGCTCTTGCGGGGAGCATCTTCAGATTTGGAACAGCCCCCCCCCGCCCAACAAAAGAAAAGTCACACGCACAGAAGGCTGCGTTTTCGTCTGTCGAGATTACGAAGAAAGTGGCTGCGATCCTTCGGCTATTCTGATTAGTTTGAATCTGGGTGGCGTGTATTTGGGATAAGGATGGTTCCTAAGGCCTCCGATGCTACGACAACACCGTCAGACCAAGCCATCCTGTCTGCGACCCAGACGTGTCAGTTGCAGTGCAAAGCAACAGCGAACGACAGAGTACCAGCGGGACAAATGACACACAGAGAACAGATAGATACAACACGCAGCAAACAGATAGATACAACACGCAGCAAATTATAAGGTATTCTGGAGTAGTAGTTTGTACCACAAGAAAGGGCAGTGAAGACATGATCAATGAAAGTAGCCATAATGATTTTAAAGCCGGTTGGTCCGTCGAATGACGGAAGCTTCTGTAGAGGCATGTGTGGAGCGACCTGACTCAAGTTAACATGAGCCTGCGTTCGAGTGTTCTGAGCATTGCTGGCACATTCTGAGCACTGAGCATGCATTCCTTTGGCCCTTGTTGTAGTCAGAAGGAAAAGATCTCTTGAAACTAATGTATCCAAATCCTGGGGTGCATGCTGCATACACTCCACCTTTACAACCTCATACGTTCCCTGGAAGACTCAATATGAGTGGATAACTAAGATGAGGGCTCTCTGGGAAGAAGAATCGGCGTGGACATAGAGTTCCTTGCAGAATTAGCGCTTAAGCGGCTACCAGCACTTAAGATCCCTTTAGACTAGGCTTCTAACTCCTAAGTTAAGTCCAGATTCCGAAATAATACTGCACCATGCAGGTTCACCTCGAGGAGCTTGAGCCGGTAGCCAAGCTTCTGAACTGTGCCTGCATGGCATGTGTCAAGAGATGTGGAAGCGTTCGGCGTTGATACCTCCGAAATGATTATGGTCCGCCTTAAGTAGATAGAATATGGCTTTGGGTATACTATAATAAGATCCCCATATACCCCATATTCAATGTACTTAAAGGGGCTTGCTTGAGGCAGCCTTGGGCCGTGGAGCTTCCATTCAAAGAGCCCCGAAGCTTCTGAAACGCCCAAGCCGTGCAGCACTTTGTTGAATTTCTTGTAAATCAAGCAGAAGACTGCGTCGCGCGAGTGGATCTCAGAAATTCCCAGCCCTCTGGATAATGCGAATATGGAAACTTTCAGAAAGAAAGGTGTCTTTTTTTTGGGGTCCTATCGATGATCCTCAGAAGTACCAAAGGTGTTTCAAGATTCTTGCTCTGGTTGCGTAAGCATCTTACTTCAGGAGATTCCGTGACTGTAGACAGCTTTTTTTAGAGCAATACTTGAAGTGTAAAGGGGAACTTAGTTTGTGGCTTAAACCCCATGGAAGTTGGAATTGGCCATCTTTTGCGTTCCGAGCAGACGCCTGGCTCTTTTTCCTAGAAGTTTTTGGGATCTGGGTGAGGCTTCATCCCCGGGACAAGTTGTGGAAAAATGTTCGGGACACTAGTGCGACATTCAACAGGATCGTGCTGGGAAGTGAACTTCAAACTGCAAAGATAGGATTCATCTTAGCGTCAGCAAAGAACAATAAGTGCTTCACGACATCTGCGACGGCTCCAAGATCGCGGATCGCTTGAATCATGAATCATGCGACCCAATCTCCATCACACTCTTCAACACTCTTAGGCGCTTGACGAAGATGAGCGCGGCGGAGACGGAAAAACATATTCGAGACTGTGTGTGACCAGGTTGCACAGACATGTATTTTCGTGCCAGTTTCCCAGGTGTTTACCCCAACTTGAAGAGATAGGCGAAATCACATCGGACACTTACCCGTTTATTGACGCATTGGGTCCCCACTAGAATCTTAGTTCTCCCCCACTTGGCGGAGTAGCCATCCTGCGTTGCAGGAACGATTATGTTGGTACATTAGCGGCAGATGCTTGGCATGCTGACATGCATACATCCTAAGATTTCAATTTCACTTGGGAAATTCGGAAATTCCCGAAGATGAGCCTTGTCAATGATAGTTCGCAGTGCAATCGCAACTTGAGAAGTTAGACATGTCAATTATGGCAATGTCTCGAAGCAGGGCATCTACAACCATCAACAGCAATACAGTCCTCGGCATATTAGAATCAAGAAGCGTCGGTAATTTTTTTGCGGGGAGCCTGCGCATATTGCCAGGGTTTCGTTCAATGCCCTGCCAATTAAGGTTGACCCGCTCGGCGCGCCGAACTGTAAACTTCTCTCAGGCACGCTGCATAGGTGTTGTTACGACAGATTATATGTTATGGACACGTATACGAGGGTTTTGTGAGTACATAGGCTTTCTATACGGGCGATCAACATATGTGTATGTATTTGAATTGAAAGGCTTTACGCACCCCATTCTAATCGTGATAACACTTAGCAAGCCCAACTTGTTGAATCTATCCAGTGCACACCAAGGGATATCACAGGCAGACTGGATTTCCACAAGTTTTGGGCTCACTTGTTGGCGGTTCCAACTTGTGCCAATCCTTTCTAGTGCGATACACAAGCAAGTTGTCCTAGTTTGAGATCTTCTGACACCTGAAATCCTGAACCGTGAGCCCGCAACTCCTCTTCATTATCAATGCTCAGCCCTGGACGATGGCTTCCCCACGAATTGAGCGGAATTCAGTGGGTTAGAGGTATGTATCAAGGTCCTGTTCTGTTTGGGGTCAATCAGGTCAGCATGTTGCTGTAGGCCTAGTGATTGGCAGTTCTGGTGATAAGTCATAAAAGCCTTGATATTCGTTGCCGACAGGTACTGGTGAGGGTCAATGACATTTTCCATCATATATTACAACCGATATTAAAACTGACATGTGTCTTCTTATATCTTCTTATCTCTCCGTTCATATCATGTATACATATACAAAAGTTACCAACCTTGAACTCAAGCGTTCTCGGTTGCTGTGCGCAGCAGATGCCGAGCCTCCGCAGCGCAACCTCACGATTACGAGGCCTTGGGGTTTTGTAGACTGCAAGAAGTGCCTGAATCCGCCAGGGGCTCCCCCAAAAATCCTGTGACCCGTGAAGCTGGGGTTGTCCTTGACTCTAGTTCCTTGTTCATGAGGCTCCGAAACAGGAGCGATTTCGAGGGTCAATGCAGAGTGTTGCCCCTTGCAGGGATCAGGGTATAAGGGATGGTCTGAGCATTGCCCAGGGTTCAAATATAGGATTTGAGAAAGAAAGGTGGTGTATGTGGAAGAGGGGTCATCGTTGAATTGCGCAAAAAAATTAGAAGATCTGAAATAGCGCATGAAGGGCACGTAGTTGCATCTATATGATGAGAAGAAGTATTTACTTACAGAGAACGTACCGCATTCGTGCGGTGCTACTTGTGCTCCTGCAGGTGTCTCGCTAGATGGGAGCACTGTTATTGGTAAGCGAAGTAGTGTAGAGACAACCTGTAAGGAAGACCAGTGCAAGAGAAGACAACCAATACAGTAACAGTACCATAGCCATTTCGCCTAAAGCCCAGTACTGCAACCAGAACGAAGGAAGAGTTTGCCCGGTGCTGGTGGCTGGAATGGGGCCCTTCGCCCAACACAAGACTCTTGACAGACCAGCGCCAAGATATTACTCTGGGAGCATTGAGCTTCAGGAGACAGTCCTTTTTGTGCGGTCCTAACATAATACCGACATACCTACATAAGTCCTTATCAGATAGAGTCGACGGTTAGTACTCTGGCCTCGCAGGACCTTTGCAAATATCTGCAGAGAGCTTGGCGCAGATGCTACAGGCTTGCGCTTGCGCTGATGTCTACCTATAGAAATTTTACACCCCTGAGAAATGAGTAAAACATTGAAGCTATTAGGGTGCAAAGCACTTTCGCAGGTAATTATGCGGGTTACCTCAGGTATGGTTCAAGTTCGAAAATTTCATGTTCGTCTAGATAGAACCGTGGAACATGTTTGCATTCAGGACCCCGAAGCAGGGAATATGGGGTCCTTGCTACCAATTTCATCTTGTGGAAAAAAAAGTTCTCTCGGCGACAATTCCCAAAATCGAGGTCTTCCCAATTTTTTTCCCTATCGGGGCTGGCTCTGATTGCTTGTACCGGTGCTGGCTTGGGTGAGCAGTCGTCGTGCCCATGGTGGAGTCTAGACCGTGATTACAGAACACGTCTTCCATGCACTCTCTGACTGGAAAACCTGCATGCGCGATTCAAAACATGCTTTCCGTTGCGTACTGCTCTAGGCGGGCCACCTAGGCGTCTGAAAGAATCTCCTCTGTATGCAGGCTCTGACTAAGTCCTCCCTTGAGAGACTGAGCATTGAACTTCAGACTGCGTGTTCTTGATGCATGGTTTGGAAGATCCAGGGGTGGTAAGCTTCAATGTAGACAAAGATGTTGATCTTTCAATGCATACCGCCAGGGGGAAGTCTGTTGCCAGAACTTGTCAGACTTGCCTCCTTTCACACGATGTCTACAACAACGGCTTCATGAATCAGAGTGGTCAGGAGTAAATTGCAGCGCACGTATGATGTGCTAGGAGACTGTCCAGCTTCAGGTAAGAAGCAACCTGACACGCAGCATACATTGCTGGCGGCAAAGGGGACCTATTCTCAGACGTCTAGAGTAAAGGTCCCCTTGTTGAGGGCTGATGTCCGGATGGCTTCCGGCTCCTGATCCACCCTTCAATCAAACGCCGCGTTGCCCTTAAGTTTGCTTTTGAGCGGGCTCCGGACCAGTTATGGGCACTTCCTCCGAATCGTGCTTGCTGACTAGATGCCGCAAAGTGTTTGGTTTGAAGCTCTGATTTTGCAGCTCGTTGTCCGCATTTTCAAAGGCGAGGAGCGACTTAATGCTTACTTGTCCCATGCATACACCGGGTTATCTTGAGCTCAAATGTCCTTACCATGCTGAGAATACTTCTGTAGCAGTTGCTCTCTCAGGAGGTGAGATTACACGTCCGCTGCGACGGTTTGGCGTCTTACTGCGATATCTAAGTACATGCTGAGAAAAGCGCTGCTTGGAAGGGACAGTACTAATCTCAGTGACGCAGTGGCCTTGAGGAAAAGGACAGGTCATGGGCGAAGGTTTTTGCAGAGACTTGCCTGACACGCACGAATCGGGTACCCAAGAGGCAACCCACCTTCTGTGACGAGAGTTGACTGCAATTGCTGCATGCCGTTTGCCTCGGCCTGGCTGTACGCGCCGTCGCCGACCTTTAGCCCTGGCCCCAAACAGGAAGCCCTACATCCAGGCATTGTGTATTGGACTGGGCAGTTCGGATACTGCGTGACAAGCTGGTAGAGCTGCCTTATTGACGGATGGAACTGGTCCTGCTTAGCGAATTACAAGCCCCAAAGCCTCGAACCCTGAATCTTATTGAACTAGAGAGCCTCTGACAGCCAGCTCATATCCCAAAAGTCCATGCAAGAGGCATCTCTCGTCCGAGGGCGCTGGCAAGGTCGGGGGTTTGAACTTTTCAGGTTTGGCCTGAAGGGGTTTGATCCTAAGGTCTTTGGTTTAATCCGAAATTGTAAACCTGCTGCCATGGTTGGGCCTCTTGAGGATTGCAGGATGCCTTATGATGAAGATTTTCAAGGGAGTTGAGGCCGCATAACAGCACAGGGGCTGGAGTTCTCTGGGTTGAACCCATGCTTCCACACACGTGCATGACTAGCCCGCGTGTGTGTCCGTGTTAACCAGGCAATCATGGAGGGGTTCAGCACCCGACGCCCAAGAATCCTGCAAGAGGACAGCTTCCACAGTGCCAGCAAAAGGGATATGATATTCGTGGTGGCATGGGTGGTGGTTGGTGGCGGTCGTGGTACAATTTTAGCATAAAAAGTGAGGGCTTCAGTTTCAGGAAATCCGTTTGCTCTTCGTTTTGCTTCGAGGTAGTCCAGACACTTGGAGCCCCTAAGACACAACAACGCTGGCCAATCATCTTCCCCAATTTCAGCAAGACAGGTGCTATCTCCATGCTGGTGATTCTAGCCCGGCAGCCCAGGACATCTTGGTTATCGGGTCAGGGTTGGGGGTTCGCTCCATTCTGTTCGTCTGTAGGAGGAGCTCGCAGTCCCTACATGGAGCACTGTTCTGGTGAGCTATGTATCAGGGCATGACGGTCGTCGGGGATATCTTTTCATGAATGTAAGCGCTTCAAGTCTTCATTGCTACTTGACGTGGCATCGCCTTTGTTATTATTGCAATGGAGTTTCTGTCAAGAATCAGACAGCTGGACCATTGCAAAGTCTTGTTTGATGCAAGCTGACTTTTGCTAAGCTCTTGCCGAAAGTAGCGTCATCGCCCTGGCTTTTGTGCAGGCTTCCACGCGCCACGAATAAGTGGAGAGGTGACTAGAAGTGTTTGAAGGTTCTGGGTTTCGGGCCTTTTCAAGGGTGCAGCAGTTTTGAATTCGAAGGGTATCGGATCTTGCTTCCGAACTTCCACGTCCAAAGTGTAGATGCAGAGCCATTCCCAACACCACTGCTCCGTAGCTCCTGTAGCTCGCGCTTGGAACCAACCTCACCCAGGCTTCCTCATAGATGGTGATAAGAGTCGGTTATGCAGAATGAATTTTTGACAAAAGGATTTTCACTCCCGGTCTTTGCGGACTCGCAACTTAGGAGTCCCCTGATCCAGGGAGGAGGTTTATTGATTTATGCTTCAGATGTCTACACTGTTTGAGATCCCAAAAGATTGATCAGCGCCTCTTGGGGTTGAGGTTTATGAGCCCCTGTACGCGTGGGAAGCTGATGTGGGATCTTGAGTCTTGATTCCGCTATTCTCCAGCCTCCGGGTACAGGTTGTAGGTTATAGTTACATATGTATACATGTGTATATTTATACATATTGATATGTATGAATGACTGAAGGTATGTACGTACGTATATATGACACCCTTTGCAGCCAGTCTATGCGTCGGCTGTCTTGCCCAATGCCACACCTGCTACACGGTCCTATCATGATTCATCAAATGAGTCCATAGTAAAGAGGGGAAGCTCAAACTGAATCAAGCATTGTTTTAGCACGACGTACCGAAGCCAGATGGCATGACAACACGGCCATGTTGCACGAAAAAGCGAAAAGAACAGGTCTCCACGAAACGTGATAGCAGTAGTGGTACCGTCGGAACAAGAGGATTACTCAAGAGGAGCGATGTTGGTAGAGAAAAGTAAGCATGCTAACAAGACCATGATGTTGGCAATCGCCATCCCGAGCAGCCAGGCAACCACTGCAGCAGCAGTAGTAAGAGGAAGACTACAGCTACCAAGGACAGGAACAGGTGCTATCATGATCATAGCAAGCACAAGACGAGTTGTAGTGTAGGCCACCCAAAATTGATCAAGCCACATTAGGTGGGCGGTATTGCAGCGATGGTTCCTAGAGTTGTGACAACAGCAGACATCCAGGTGATGAGCCTTTGCATGATGAGGACGCGCCTGTGGTTTGCTGGCTAGGCACATTGGGCATGGTCGCTATTCATGTAGCTGCTCTTATTGGTAGTTATCCTTGTCAGCGTCAGTGGTTTAGCATCATTGGGATTGTTTACACATGTTGTTGAAAAGTCTTGTAACCAGCACCGAACAACAGTCGAGGCATGAGTTCAGGATTTGGGTTTTAGGTCGTCATTTTGCCCTGGTCCTCCGTGAATCTTAAGCTTTAGAGTTCAGTTAGCATTTCGGGTACTAAGGCGTATAGGTATTGTTTTAAGCTTTGCCTTTTGTGTCCGGCGGTGCGTATCACAACTAGTTATGATGTTCCTCGTTATCCTCGGACTGGTCATCATTGCCACTGTTCCTACCATGCACTTTCAAGTGGTGTTGCTCCAATTGCTGATGTTGTGGCTGCTAGTGCCATGGGCACATACGTGCATGCACGGCAGCGTGCAGGCTCCTGGTCGGGCTGCCCCAGCGAAATGAAGGGACAAGCTGCTTTTCGACGATTACGGGACAAAGTGCTTTTGTAGCTCAGTTTGGAGGCTCTCAGCCTGAGGATTACTGCTCCAGGTTGGTGAAAGCATGATTGTTGTTTCCACTGTTGCAACTAGAAATGTCAGATGATGATAACAGATAACAGAGGGAGTCTTTTGTTTGGGTTTAGACTTGAGGATGTAAGGTTTAGGAGTCGGGGCTTAGCTAGTCATTTTGTTACGTGGCTGGTGACTGCTAAACTTGGTATCATGGAGCCTGAAACGAGTTGCTACACAAGGCTGTCATGTACAAGGCCGCATGTGTCTTGTCTTTACTTGGCACAGAAAGCGCGCTTGTTCAAGACAATTGAGGCGTCGACGTAAAAAACGCAATAGCAGCCTTTTCAATCAAAGCCTTCAAGCCAGAGGAGTAGTTGTTTACGGATGCATTTGTTTTGCTGCTGCTTCTCATCGGTTTTTTGCATTCACAGGTTGAGGGTGGATGAGGAGGTTTCCTGTGGGCTATGCTGGGTTGAATGAAGCCAGCAGACATTGACAACTAATGGGGAAATCTGATCCTTGTGGTCTCGGGGCCTTGAGGGTGTTCAGCTTCTAGGGGGAACACGCGGAGAAAACTGTTCTCAACTTCTGCCGGCTTTAAAAAAAGACGTAGACGGCCGAATAAGACTCAAATCAATCCCTGTTCTGCAGATGTTTTGTGTTGCAGGGTTCGGTGCTTTGCCCTCTGATCAGCCAGTTGTCCTGCCATGCATTGAAAGCTGTCGTGTGGCAGCACTTCCGAGCATTGTCCTAGGTTCGTGAGGCCTGCGATTACTAGTAGGACTTAGTAGGACTTCTATGGGGGGAAGCAGCCATCATCATTTCTGTCATGAGGCTAAGTCTTTCGCCAGAACGTATTATCGTTGTTAGTGGGTCTAGTCTAGTCATTGCTGCTGTTGCCGCCGTTGGTGCCGATACCCATGCGATTGCAAGTCTTTTTGCTCTTGCGTTTTTTTTTGCCATTGTTGCTGCCATTACTCGAGGCGAACATGACGGACATTGTTGTGAGCAGATAAGAGATTGTATATGTGCGTTACGTGATATAGGGATTGTTCTGTGGACTTGGAACATAAGATGTGGAGCTTGGAGCTATTCTCGCAGGTTCGTCCCAAATGTCTCCACACAGCACTTAGATGGAATTCTCTAGAAGCAATGGAAGCTGCAACGTTAATTAGGTTCCAGGAAAAGATACGGCTTTGCGACATCCGGTGGGTGCCACAACCTGCACAGCGAACGAAAGGACCATGCACTTAGGAAGCATGCATCCTTTCTTATCACTCAGCTTCAAACTCAGCATTGCAGGCATCCCGAAAGGCATTCAAGCACTCCCGGCGCCATAGTGGAAGAACGTCACCCCACTGCCCCGCTGCAATAACGAGCAGAGCTTGATTTAAAGCTTGGCTCTTTGACTCCGTGCCATTTGTTCTTCACACATTCATCACCCTTTTACTTCATATGATCCCTGTAGGAAGTACAAACGGCCGCTATCATGGTCATGATGAAGACCATGCTTACTTTATGCAGGGCTTGCTGGTAGAGCACCTTCATTCCTAGGGTCCTCAACTTTACCTCCACTTTGAGAGCCCCTCCCTGTTGTTTGTATTGCTACGCTTTTATGCTTGCGATGTAAGCTCTGTTTCGCATGGAGATGGAATATATTCCAAATCCGATAACGCTACAGTTCATGACGGGGTCTTTCAGGCTCCTGCAACCGTGAGAAAATGATGCTCGCTCAACTCCGCGCAGTGTTCGTGCAGTGGTGAGAGCAATACTTATCAATCCTGCGACCCTCTGTTTCTGTCAAGGGAGGTATTTGAGGCTACTACACCTAGATACTGCATAAGGCGCCCCTTGCTGGTACTGTAAACAACCCGTGTCTTCCTGCCTCTGAGAAGGCAGGACGGTGCCTCCTATGAACCAGCCATGAAGCCTTCCCTGAATGCCTAAACTATCTGCCAGCGTCTCTTCTTTGGCTGTCCTTAATCAATCTGACTCTGCCTGTTGGGAAGTACATAAGGCGACCGTCAGCTTGTAGCATTTTTCTGAAATCCGATAGGTCTCGGAGTCCTTAGGAAGCATGGTGCAACCCTGCACACACTATTCTTAAGAAGTACTCACGCTAAACCCTAAACCCTAAACCGTGTCGGAGATGGCGCAATGCAGAGTCTCGTCCTGGCCAGAGGTCGGCATGCTTCGCAGACGTCACAATGATTCTTCTGTGGTGGTTTCCATGTGTTTAGGGGGCCTAAACCCTAAAGTAGTTTCCATTGTCTTTTCCATTATCCCTATATAACCCCTAAATAGCGCTTGTATAAGCCCTATAACCCTGATATAAGGGGGCCTAGGGTTTTGGGTTGAGAGTCTGAAAGGTCAGGAGTGAAGCCCGTTAGATAAGTGAGATGTTTGCTTGCACCGGCAGGTGTGGATTCTAGATGTCCATTTTGGGGCATTTACCCAAACATGTGTCCCGGTATTCCCCTTGGAGGAATTCAAGATTATATTCTAGGGGGATGGACAGGCACATCGCCATCTGAGGCAGATGCAGAATAGCAACTGTAGAAAAGGACTTTCACACACTTTGGGGTCGATGTTTGGATGTCGCGGTGTAAGGAAAAGCTTATCTTTGCTGGTTTCTACTCTATTCTATGTGAAGTCAGATGATTCTGCATACAGCTTGACCACGCATTTGCACCTGAGCATTAGGATCCAGCAAACCCCAAATTCTAAATCCTTAGCCCTGAAGGGTTTTGATTCGCTGGCTTGGTACCCGCAAATGCTGGAAACCGCAGATTTCTTCGAAGTGGGCCGAGGCTTGGGCTTCTGGAGAAGGGAGGGCTTCAGACGATACCTAAAGCCATGCTCCCAAAACCAACTTCCTGTCCAGCTTCAGCCCAAAGCTCTATGTAAAATTATTTTCCCTTATGCTTGCTGATGCTGCTTGCTGCAAGACGGTGCATGATATTATCAATGAAGCCAGAGCTTTATGGCTGGGGTGGCGATTTGGATGATCTTACAGCAGCAGTAGTGAGCAGCCTTCCGATGCGTGAAAAGGGCTCACACCGACTCTTGCTGCATGGGCCGCGGATTACAGAGCCAGCCTGTCACAATGCTTTAAGAGGTGCGCAACAGCTGAACCTTATACCTCAGACGCCTGAGCCGCTAAACCCCAAAGCCTTCTGGGTATCCAGAGTTTTGCGTTCCAGCCTCAAACTTGCCTGTGCTTCATGCGGTGCAGGGCCTGGACGGTGCATCTCAGGTTCTCAGGGTTTCGATGTTTGACAGCACGGGATTCTAGGACTTCAGGTGTTTCTTCTTTGGTGGCAGAAGGCAGCAACCAGGAGCCATCTAGCTGACCCACTTAACGCTGCAGGTCTGTAGAAACTAGGCTTCATGTCTCATGATTGTCAAATTCTGTAGGACACTGTGTGAGATTCGATTTTTAATTGCCATGTTCTCAATTGCTAGAGGACGGAGCCAGGTAATTTTGAGATCCAGGTGCTTAATCTGAATTTCCAAAACGCAAGCTCTGAACCCCTTAACCTTGAGCGCCACACTGCCTGTAACGCGGCCCACCCGGCACAAGCAGTCTGGGCTTTGGAGACCCAGTGCAACGCAGAGGCACTGGAGTTTCAATTCGCCCAGATGGAAGAAGCACGCTGCGCTCCGCTGAGCCCAAGGAGTACCAGTAGTCTTGTTATTAAGTGCCTTCAAAGGCTTTTTCAAGCAGGTAAAGTCCTGGTGTCATGGGTGAACCTGTGTCACAAGTCACGGGAGGGCTTTGGTGTTCCTGCTGAGACCCTGCAATCCCGCTTTCCATTACTTACCCCCAGTATTCTCAGGATGATCTGGTCTTCAGCTCTTTACACAGGAGATCAGACTTTTAAGCGAAGGACCACTTCGATCAATGTAGGCGCCCATTGGACACATGCTGATCTGCCAAGTTCTCCGAGGTATCTTTTTCAAGAGAGCTTTCCACAAGGAGAATCATCTTTGTTCGTACCCTAAACATGCCGTGCTTCATACAAGGCTGGCCTGAATCCCTACTTACCATTTATGGATACCTGAAGGGATCTTCAGCAGGATTTGGTTGACTGATCAGAGAAGCAGATCCGGAGTTTAGCGTATTCCCGTACGCGCAGATGGTTCACATGGTTTCCCTAGTTTTTGGAACATACAACACTCGCGCTGGCAAAAGGAAGAGGTCCAACAGGGCTGCGCATACTCTGCCGGGTGCTCTGTAGGACATTTTACAGCATCTGTCAGAGGGAACAGACAATGAAGTTTTACATTAGTTCAGGGAAAACAAAGTTGGTAGGGCCGAGATGCCCACGCTACGGGGTGCAGCTGGCTCATTCAATCTGAACACATTCGGGTGTGCAGCTGACGCACTCAGTCCACACTCATTTCGTCAACATGCTTGCAAACATCAGGGGCCTGAGTATCCATCAAACATTGCTTGAGATGGGTGAATTTGGTGATGAAACAGTTTCATGGTCGGCAGCATTATTTGCGAGTCGTTTCCTGGTGCTAGCAGACACTCCCAGATTGTCTGAATCCTCAGAAAGTGTTTTCCGACAATTGTTTGTTCCAGCCCATATCCGGGCCAAGTAATGCGCATAGCATCCCTCCAACCCATCATGCAAGCGCGGACTGATGACCTTTACGCATTTTCAGTTGTAAGAAGTGAAGCTTGCCTTGCATAAACCTCAGGCCCCTGAATGTCTCGCCTCGACTTGAAGCAAAATCCTTTTCCCAAGCAGGCGGTCCTACGGCCATTCTATTTTGTTTGATTCTTGTAGACGTACTTCTGATAGACTTTTCCCTTGGGTCTTGTTAAAGTTGGACAGAGCTTGGACGAGCCTGAATACTCTTGATGGAACTTCTATATCAATTAACAGCGATACAATCTTCTTTTCAATCGTCATTCTTGGGATGTGGTTGAAGGGCTCAGTGTAGTTGACGGTTAGCATCTTTGGCGGAGGCTTCTCTTAGTGTAGGTTTGCAACTCCTGAAATCCTGAATCCAGGCTGCCCTAGACATGCCATAAATAATATGCATTCATGTAGTATACTTTTACTTTGTGAGTAATTTGTCATCATTGCATTTTTAAGAAGTTTGATGAGTGGGCTCATTATCATGATCAGGCGCTTCTCATTTGAGCAGGAGGAAATTCCCAACATCCAGAAGCCAAAACCCTGAGCATGAGATACACCCCGGGACCAGCCTCTTTGGTTGTCGAGCCTTAGCTGGCCTTGCTATGATTGCAAGGGAACGCCAAGAGTTGAAGATGTCATGGCAGGGGCAGCCAAGGCATGTTCCGATCTTCTTGTCGCGGGCCGACGACCGTGTACACAGCATAAGCCGGAGTACTGAAGTACTGTACATGTAGCCTAGGGCAGTGCTGGCAGTACATCAGCGGTCCGAAAGTTTTGAGCTACAGGGGCTTCCCACCGTTTATACTAATATACAATGCTCTTGCAGAGTAGCGGAGGGGTCTCACACGCGGTTTCGACTTGTTGCTGGTGGAGTACAGTACTTAGTACGCTGGGAGGAAATACAAGATAATAGTAGTTCCGGCGAAGGCCCAATGTCCCGGGATTCTGGCGGAGGGTCCCAAGTCCCAGTGTTAGGACTACGGGGGAAAAGGGCCTTTGCTAGCAGTTTTCATTGCGGTCGGGAACAGTGGCCGGAATGGCGCCCGCACCGCCCGCACCGCCC